>JAZHYW010060177.1:0-10369 GCA_037355805.1 Ixodes ricinus | reverse complement strand
TCTTTGTCTTATCTCTTCATGGGAGGCATTTAGGTTTTTAGAGCGCAGCTCTTAGCTTCCCGTTTTGCGGCGGCGCCGTCGGCATAACTGCCCCGCTAAACTTGGCAGGAAATTGAATTAATGTTCAGGTCATGTGACGTAATTTTTCCGCTAAATCTAGCGGAGAAACTGAATTTTTTTATGGTTGGTGTGACACAAAGGCTTGTGACGTCATTTTCCCCGCTACATTTAGCGGGAAAACTGTAATTGGTCAAAACCCCGAGACTGGGGAAGGGGGGGGAGTGTTGTGTTGTCCTTCCCCGCCCCCCCCCTTCCCCCCAGTTTCGGGGTTTTGTCCAAAATGTTAAACCTTCACCAGCTTGTTTGCGCCCTAACTTTTTGTTTGTAATTGGTGTTGAGGTCACGTGATATCAGTTTCCCCGCTAAACTTAGTGAGGAAATTTTCCTGCTAAATTAAGGGACATTTTCCGCTAAATGGGAGGGAGAAGAGGAGGAGGAGAGGAGGGAAAGGAGGGGCATACCCTACCCTCCATACCTTCCGATCCTCCTCCTCAAGAGCTGCGCTCTAATTTCGCTGTAGATGCTCGTTGTCAGCGAGTACCTACATCAGTAGATACTCGCTGTGATCAGTAGATACTCAATAAAACTAGCTTAGTTTTATTGGTATTTAGAGAAATTTCGTTACTCGAGAACCAATCTATTAATAAGTTTATCTCACTCTGAAAAAGAGGAACCGCTTGCTCGTAGTCATAATGTGGTAATAATAAAACGGTATCGTCGGCATACTGAAACATTCTAGACTGCAACGGTATTGATCCTAGGTCGTTTAGATAGATATTAAAAAGTAAGGGGCCTAAGGTGCTGCCCTGCGGCACACCACATTCGATTCTTACTTTTTCACTTGTGTTGTGACTAATTTTGACCATTTGAAATCGGTCTGTAAAGTAGTTTGTAAAAAATCATGTTAAAATGACCTCTGAAACCGTGTTTTTCAAGTTTACGTAATAGAATTTTATGGTCTAATGTGTCGAATGCTTTAGATAAATCCACAAACAAGGCAAGCGCTATCTTATTATTTTCAAGTGTCTCATTTACACAATCGGAGAAATCTTCTAGTAGTGAAATTGTACTTCTTTGTTTTCGGAAGCCATTCTGCGCGTCATTTAATAACGAACATTTGTCGCAAAATCTATTCATGCATTTTTGAACCCATTTCTCTAGGATGTGAGCGATCACAGGTAATATAGATATGGGTCTATAATTTCCAACTTCTTTCTTATTACCATTTTTATAAAGCGGCCTTACTATTGATACTTTTAGCCCTTCTGGAATTTCACCCGTTGTCAAACAGCCGTTGATGATTTTAAGTAGCATTAGTTTTAACTTTGGATAGTTATACTTTGAATCCCGTACACGAATATCATCTATCCCAGGTACCTTTGTAATTGACATTGAGTTAATAATATCGAACAAATCTTGTTCATGTAGTTCTGCTAAGTGTGCCGAATTTAAGCAGTTGATCTGTTCAGCTGGATTTTTTTCCACATGCGGCAATATATTCTGCTTTAAGGCTTTTACAGTACTAACAAAACTGCTATTGAAGGACTGGGCCAGTTCCGTGTAGTTTTCTATACCGGAGAAATTATTTCTTATTGTATCGTCAATGTTATTTTTCCTTTTTCTACCAATCAACTCATTTACGAGATCCCATGTTTTCCTTGAATTTCCTGCTGAAGCAAATTCGTTTAAGTAATGCTTCTTCTTCGATAATCGAATTTTAGCTGTTACTTTATTTCGGAGTGCACGAAATTCATTTTTAAGATTTTTATCTCCGGGATTTTGCTTGCATCGTTGCCATAATTTATCTTTTTGATGACATAGTTCTAAAATATCGTCATTAATCCACACATTTTCTGGTTTTCTTTTTTATCTTTGTAATCATGGAAGAGGTTTTATAAATCTCTTTAAATTTATTTACGAGCAAATTGTAAGTGGTGATATGATCATACATTCCCAATGAATTCCAATCATACGCGCTAATCAGACGGTCTATCTTTTTATCATCTAAGACTGTTTTTAACACTGTACGGTTGGACGTGTAATTGGCTGGGTTTTCTCCTAATACTGCAAGAGCTATGCAATAATGATCCGCGACTTTTTGTTTAATCACTGCAGGAACTAATGTCACATTTCCAAGTCTAGTTATTATATGATCAATACATGACCTAGTTATTTTACAACCGTAATATTCTTCTCTCGTGTAATCTAGTATTACGCTCTCTAGACCAAAGGAAGAAGGAACATCTAAGTAATTAGAAACTCCGTATTTTGTTTCGTCCGAAATATCAATATTAAACTCACCGGCTAGTAGAATATGCTGGTTGTTATCAAATTGGCAAAGCAGGACAGAAAATTCCTCACAGAACATGTTTATGTTTAAATGAGGCGGTGGATAAACCGCGCACACAATATATGAAGACGAAGATTTGTGAATCGAAACTGCGCAAACTTCTTCGGGAACCATGGATACGTTTATCCTATCTGAAAAACAATCATTTTTTACAAACATCAATAAACCACATCCCCTTTTTTCTTCACGACACAGACAATATGAGTGGAAACCAGCTAGCGTAAATTCCGAGCACGCTTTTTCGTCCACGCTAATTTCGCTCAATATTAATACATCCAGCGATGCCAGGCTTCCAGATAATAAAACTAAAAGTTCATCCCAATGCCTGCGCAAGCTTCGGACATTTACATGCAGAAGGCTAAGCTCTACATTACTGCAGCTACTTTCCGTCTGCACACGCGCCCTATAAAGGTCCCATTCGCGTATCGAGTCGAAAGTGCTCTCCATTGCTACGTTAGTTTAGTTAAATCTCTTTCACTTTCGATACGGATGGCACCAGCGTCTTCTTTCTGCCGTACAAAAATCTTGCCGTTTCTCGTCCACGCAAACTTGTACGCCTTTGCTCTTGCACATTCCCTAGTTTGCCGAAGTAGACCTTTCAGTGTTTCGGTTAAATTCTCGTTAATATAAATATTTTCCTTTCTTAGTGTCACTCGCTTCGTCATCCACAGGTCCCTCGTTTTTCTTTCCGCAAACCTGACAAGAACCGGTGCTATTTACCTTCCCTCGCCCTAAGTCGGTGGGCAGCCTCAATGTCCTCTGCGCCTGGTTGCGGAAGGTCGAGTTTGGCAGCTAGGTTTTTCAGAACGTCTAATACACTCTCGTTGGGTTGCTGTACGATTCCATGGATCTCTACGTTTTTCCGCCTGGAGTACTGTTCTGCGTTATCTACCGCTGTTTTCAGGTCTCGAATTTGAACATTCTGTTCCGCCACCCTTGCTTCTAGTTCGCCCGTCCTCTTTGTTAGTTTGTTATTGCGTTCTGTGTGTCTAATCTTCGCAGAAGTTCATCATACTTTGCTGACAGGTTGGTCATGGCGGTGTCTATTGCGTCGACTGTTTTCCCGTGGTGATCTAATTTCGCCATTATAGTATCACCTTTACCAGCCTGAGTCTCCAAAGTTTTTTCAATGCATTCTATTCTGCCCAAGACGTCCATGAGTCGTTTGCTAATGTCGTCATTTTGAGCTACTATCTTGTCCAGATTCCTCTCGCGAGCGCTCAGTGACGCCGGCTGCGTCGGCGACCCCCCATCTGCGGTCTGTTGGTCGTCAACCACGGTGGACTGCCGGGTTGCATGGACTGTGCATGTATTGCACTTCCATGCGGTACGACTCTCTGGCGACAGAGCCATCAGAGCCTTTCTGGTCACACCTGAGCACTTTCCAGTATGATAGGCGTGCTGACGCTCTGAACACGCCGCAACAATCCCATCCAGCGGCAAAGACTTAAAGGGGGACCAGCAGAAATATTCTTCCGCCTGGCGGAAAGTCCTCCTTGCCCTCTTTTTTTTCTTTTCTTTCTTGTCTTGTAGCACGGCGAGGTGGCGGGAAGGTTCCCCTAGGGAGCCTTCATGTGCGCTTTGCTAGGGTGATGCCACCCTTTGTAATGCCACTCGCCGCCAAACCAGCAGCCATTTTGGTTCACGGCGTTAATCCATGGGGCTTATAACCCTCCCGGAAACAAGCACCTTATCTCACAAGTTCGTAGCAGCGTTCTGGAACCTACGGAGGGAGGATTAGCATTTTCGCCCCTCGGATGGGAGGACCGATGGACACAAAGGCCACTTTCCTGTTAACGGGGAAACAATGAGGAACAAAATGGCGGCGGAAGAGGGTGTGGGAAAGGGAAACAGGCAGTTGGCATCACTCTATGCGAAGCGCACATGAAGGCACTCTAGGTTCCCCTTTTGCGCCGGCTTCTTCTGAGAGGATAAGCCGAGAAAATCCCCATTCTGAGCGACGGGCGATGGGTGAAGCAGCAGCGACCTCGTGACTTACAGGTATCTTCAGCTCCTATTGCGTAATCTGCCCTATTCTTTGGCGCTCGCCAAGCCTACCCCCTCGGGTGTATGTTTCCCGGATCTGCAAGGCTGCGCCCTCTCAGTCACCGAATTTAAGCTGTCGAAATTGTTTGGCTGTAGCCCGTGGAAAAGTAAACGGATACTTGGGAGCTGCGGTGTGTCCCCACACCCATTGAAGGAACGTTTCATAGATATCCTCGGTTGATCAGTGAGCTCAGAGCACATGCGCGAGATGTGGTGACTTCAGTATGTGAAAATGACTTACGTGTTCACAAAACATTCGATCTTAAAAAAAACGGCTTATCACTCTCAAACTTGCCTCAAATTGGGATCGATGGAAAAGAGAACTATGTACCAGGCGCGGGCATCTTGTAGCGGATCTCTGTTTTCTAGTAGCGGGCACAAATTATGGGAGAACTTTAAGGTGTATTCACACCAGGGAGAAATCCCGGGAATTTCTCCACGACACGCGCATCCTGCGACGAAAACGTCAGGCTTTGCAATATGCAAAAGCCTCGCGTTTTCGTCTCGTGTTACGCGCGTGCCGGGGAGAAATCCCCGGGATTTCTCCCTCGTGTGAATACGCCTTTAGTAGACTATGTTTTCAGGCAATACTATATTTAGCGGGAGCTCGCGCTGTCACTTTGATGCATTCTCTGAAGCGCGCGCATGAAGTCGTAGCGGGCCTTTGAAAGAGATGTTCTAAAATGCCCTGTTGGGTGCCTAACTTGTAGAATGTATGAAATTCATATTTACACATTCTAGCCACCACCTGAGCTGAGAGGGCATCAAGGGTGGATGTCAATATTTGAAAGTTTTAGTGGGTCGCTTGTAGCCACTTCGATTACCGTACTGTCCGTACCCCACAATGATATGTAAGCTAGACTCGCTGTGAACATCCTTTATCGAGTGCGACTACGGAGCGGTAAACACAGTAATAAACCCCTTATTGGCGACTCTAGCGTGTCGTGTTATGGTTCAACGTTGCTTGCATTGGTACTATAGAACGGGCCACCACTTCGAAGTATTTGTGGTGTCTAAAAAAAACTAAAGCAAAAGCAGACAATATTTTTTAACGTGACACAGAATTGTAATTTAACATTGTAAAAACATTTTAGGTACCCTACGCCACACAGGTAGCACGAACAAACTATCAGCGGTCATCCCCCTCTTTTTTCTTCTTAGAAAGGAATGATGTTTGTTTAGAAAACAGTTAATGCGAGTATCCAACCTAAGCGGTAGATTTTAGTGCGAGCCAATACATTGCTGGAGAAAATATCAAAAAGTGCCGATGTCGTGTTCGCGCTAACAGTGTCGCGTAATGTACGCATACCGCTACACAATCAAGGCAAACGAAGTAAATCAATAAATTTACTGGCCAAAAAAAGTGGTGTTATTTTCTTTTTATAGTTGTAACTTGTTATTTTTATACAAGCAATTCGGTAAAGAGTGCTTCCATTGGGCACCAACTTACGAGGCATCAATTTGTTCATGTACACTAAATTCTGCATGGCCCTTGCGTAAAAGTTCGTGCTAGCTATGTCACGCGGAGTAAGAAGACCAGTGCATTGCTCGAACATTTAAACAAGGCCTTTCTTACACCAAATAGACATTTTGCGAGTATTCTCTATAACTCGCAAAATAATCTACGTTGTTTATTTGGAGGAAAGGAAGTGGTGGTGAGGGGAGGGGGAATTAAATAAAAAAGACGACTCAGGAAACCTCGAACTACGTAAATATTTCGCTCAACCTATAATCTTGAGTTAATTAAATCACTTTTGCTTTCTCTGTTTCATAAATTTTAGCAGTCGCGCTAAATGCCAAGATGAGAGAGAAGTCAGATGCCCCTGTCCACTTGAGCACGAAGCGTGTGCGAAATGGAGCTGAAAAAGCATTCGTGTGTAACCGTAGCAATCTCCGACGAAGCCTGAACCTCACTTTTTCTGAAACCACGGAGATCAGGCACGTAGCCAGGATTTTGTTTCGGGGGGTCGCCCATGACAAAATGCTGTATGAAGGGAGGGGGAGGAGGTTTCAGCAAAATAGAAGATTTTGAGAGGGAAGGGGGGGCGGGCCCCATGCCCCTCCCCCCCCCCACCCCTCGCTACGTGCCAGACGGAGATGACTGCTTTTGACGACTTGTCGTTTTCATGTTTAAAAAAATCTCCTACATTTGATTTTTTTAATTTTTTTAATTTTTAATGCTTCAAAAATGCTTTGAAGCGGTAGCACGTGCTATAGCACCGATTCAAGCAACGTTCAACTATTACACAAAACACTTCTATAGCCGCACTCAATAAAGAATGCTCACAGAAAGGGTATAGCTTATATATTGTTGTAGGGTACGGTCATCCAAGAGCTTAAAACGATCCACCAAAACGTTTTAATATCGACACACACCATTGCTGCCTTCTCACCTCATGTGGTTGTTGGGATGTGTAAATATAAATGTCATCTACATTCGTTGGCCATCATATAGTGTGTGAGTTAGGCACACAATAATTTGTGCTGGCTGGTAGAAAACAGAGATCCGCTACAAGGTGCCCGCACCTGGTACATAGTTCTATTTTCCATCGATCCCAATTTGAGGCAGGTTTGAGTGTGATAAGTCGTTTTTTGAAGATGGAATGTTTTGTGAACACGTAAGTCATCTTCACATATTCAAGTCACCACATCTCGCGCATGTGTTCTGAGCTCATTGATCAACCGAGAATATCTATGAAACGTTCCCTCAATGGGTGCGGGGATACACCGCAGCTCCCAAGTATGAGTTTACTTTGCCACGGGCTACAGCCAAACGACTTGGACAGCTCAAATTCGGTGACTGGGAGGGCGCAGCTTTGCAGATCCGGGAAACCTACACCCGAGGGGCTAGGCTTGGCGAGCGCCAAAAATGGGGCAGATTACGCGATAGGAGCTGAAGATACCTGTAAGTCACGAGGTCGCTGCTGCTCACCTAGGGAGCCTTCATGTGCGCTTTGCTAGGGTGATGACACCCTTTGTAATACCACTCGCCGACAAACCAGCAGCCATTTTGGTTCTCGGCGATAATCCGTTGGGCTTATAACCCTCCCGGAAACAAGCACCTTATCTCACAAGTTTGGAGCAGCGTTGTGGAACCCACGGAGGGAGGATTAGCATTCTCTCCCTCGGATGGGAGGACCGATGGACACAAAGGCCACTTTCCGGCGCACGGGGAAACCATGAGAGGAACAAAATGGCGGTGGAAGAGGATATGGGAAAGGGAAACAGGCAGTTGGCATCACTCTATGCGAAGCGCACATGAAGGCACTCTAGCCTCACCCATCGCCCGTCGCTCAGAACGGGGATCTTCTCAGCTTATCCTCTCGGAAAAAGCCGGCGCAAAAGGGAAACCTTCCCCCCGCCTCGCCGTGCTACAAGACAAGAAAGAAAAGGAAAAAAGAGGGCGAGGAGGACTTTTTGCCAGGCGGAAGAATATTTCTGCTGGTCCCCCTTTAAGACACACAATGCATTCACTCTGCGTGGCAATGGGGGACCAAATTGCGGATAAAGGGGCAGACCAGCGAAATGCAATCTGTACACTCTCGCGGAATGCAGAAGGATGAAAGCAAGCTTACCTAAAACTCAAAGAGGCACAGCTTAGTACTTGCTCAGAAGCATTTCGCTGGTCTGCGACGTGTTCCCTTGTGATCGGTGCTTAAGTAGGCGGATCCAGAGATGCTCGATGCCCTTGTCTGCGGATAACAACGGCGCCCGCACCGCAGTCCGCCGAAACTTGCACGGCCCTCCATCGCCGATGACAGGGCAGTGACGCGATGATGTTGCGTGGTTTCCTTGATCCTCGCAACTTGCACTAAGACGAAGGCTGGCGGCGGTAGGCCGGTCAGCTGCGATGCTTGCTGCCGTGCTTCGCCGCCTAAAACCCCAAAAGGCACAGCTTAGTACTTGCTTAGAAGCATATCGCTGGTCTGCCACATATGAGGGGACATTCTATAAAGTGATTTTTGTATGCCTTACAGATTTTTTTAAAGAGCCGTAAAAGCTACACTTACGCGACCTGTGCACGTGAGTTATATGGCCAGAGGGGCATGGTATAAAGGGCTAACTGCAAGGGTGAGTCGGTCTATTAAAGGGAAGTGCAAGGCTTTTTTCAGAAAATTAGATGGAGGTTGATTCTAGAGTAGTTATCTCGTGAATCTGAATATCACGTTCGTTTTCCACAAAGATATAACTAAACGTGAGAAAACACAGAAAACATCCGACCAGTAGTGATGTCGTAAGAGGATCTCTCAGCTGCCAAGCATGTGTCGCCTGAGGGCCGCGCGTCCAATCGCAAGCTCTCTAGGTATATTCTCCTGCACTGGCACCAGTCGTGAGGTCTTTTTCTCCTCTTTTTAAAAATAGTGTGTGCGTGCACAGCTTTGATAGGCGCTGAAGATGCGTGAGAGCGAAGATTTGGAAAGCTGCTTTTGTGACGTCACTTTCAAGGGAAAGAGTGCCTTCAGCGGTACTTTGAAAATGATTCTATGCAGCCTCGATTAACCAAATTACGAAATAAATTTGATATTTGAGATTCTGGAGGTCAAATGAAGACGATTAAAATGTGTTTCCTCAGATACAAAACTGCTTTAGCTTCCCTTTAAGTATAATATGTTCCTTAAATTTTTAATTAGTGAAAACAGACCCATGGTTCCAATTAGAAACTTGCTAAGCATCATCAAAAAACACTAAATCAACTCTTTTTGTGAAGATATAAGATAGGCACAGCATTTTACGGCGTTCTAAAAAATGCCTAATTTGGACGCGTTTCCAGACTCTAGTTTCTTATCAGAGCACATTTTTGCACCCGTGATCCTGCTGCCCGGTGGCTGCAGCAGGAAGCCACCCCCTCGCCTTCCTCGTAGGATGAAGGGAATCAACGCGCACATGTGTTCTGCGTTTAAACTCCTGGGGAACAGGACCGTGGGCGCAGAGATACGCTCCGATAAGAAACCAAAATCGAGGAACGGATCCAAGTGAAGTGTTTTTACAGAACGCGTAAAATGCTACACCTGCATTATATCCTTCTAAAAAGAATTGATTTAGTGGTTTTCAATGACTCGGGGAGTTTCTAATTGAAACCATATGTTCATACTCACTATTTAAAAAATTAATGAAACTATTTTATTTAATTATTTGACTGATTGTTGCGATTAGCCCCTATACTACGTACCTCTGGCTATATGACTCGCCTGCACAAACCGCATTAATGTAGCTTTCATGACTTGTTTAAACAAATATGCAAAGCTTAAAAAAATCGCCTGTATAACAGTGAAAAGGCGATACCAACATGGTAAACCATTATGGCTCCAAAATGCTGGTATCGCCTTTTGGATGGTATAGGATGGCTGATATTACGTTTTGCTTGTATGCTTCTGTATCTTCATGGTTTCGACATAATTCACTACGCAGGTATAGGATGTCCCATAATACGACACGGTTGTATGGCTCCATCATCCTGTATCGTTCCGACATTATCCACTATACTGGAGCCGCTTTTTCGCTGGTATAGGATGTCCCATATTACGGTTACGATTGTATGAGGCTTCTTCCACCTTCTTTCCATCATCGAGATGTTCCAAGTGGGTAAGGTCACACTAAACCCTATCTTGGAGACCAAACAAAATCCTTTACCTCGTGTAGCTGAGCTATTTTCCGTACTGGCAGGAGGACAGCAGTTTTAAAAAAATCTATCTAAACCTTGCGTACCAGCAGGTCGAGGTCGATGAATAGCCCAGGCGTTATCTTACGCTTAACACCCACAAGGAGTTTTTTGCGGACAAGACTTCCTTTCGGAGTGGCCTCTGCGCCAAAATTATTCCAAAGGATCATGGATAACGTGCTCCGAGACCTCGACAGCGTGGCGTGCTATATTGACGATATCTATACAAGCGGAGCATCTAAAGAACTTGGAAG
>JAZHYW010060176.1:0-38525 GCA_037355805.1 Ixodes ricinus | reverse complement strand
TTCTCGAACCAGTTCAAAATAACGCCGTTCGTTTTATTCTGTCTCATTATATTCGAACAGCCAGCATATCATCAATGAAGTCCAGTTTGTTGTTACCCTCTTTGTCATTTGGTAGAAAGTTTTTTTCAACTTTGCCTGTTCCATAATGTGTGCCATCATCAGTCGCTGCGAGACCATTTCTTTACATTTCCTTACTATTGCTGTTCCCGTCTGGACCATCAGAATAAAGTTGGATTAACACGTTACCAAACGAACACTTTTTTAAATTCATTTATCCCGCATACATCAAACAACTGGAACCACCTTCCAGCAGATATTTCGCAACTATACCCGATTGTTTTCTTTTTCGCCAATCTTTGTTTACATTTCTGTTTGATGAGTCAGTCAGTCAGAAAACGTGTAATGCCATAGAAGAATAAAGTAAACGAAAAAAAAGGAAGAAAAAGAGGGAAGGGGGTATGAGGGAGTGCGCCGGTGATATCAAGATCTGGACGCTGGCACCAAGGAAAGGTTACTAAATCTAAATGAATACATCCAGCTTGGCCTCAAAGATAAAATCCAGGAGACCTTTCGAGACTCTTCGTCTGTCACTCTCAGAGCCTGGTGGATGTGTCCACCCCTCCATAGATGCGATGTCTGTTGGTCGATGTTTAGCCCTTATGTCTTTGTATTCTGGACACTCCCACACCAAGTGAAAAATGTCTGCCTTGACGCCCATGTTGCACTTGGAGCAAGTCCCGGATCTTTTTCCTTGGCTCCAAGATGCGATGCGCGCTGGTGTTAGTGCGGTGTCCGTCCTCACTCGAGTCAGGAGAACTCTCGCCCGTCTTGCAAAACCCGTGCAAGGGAGCGGGTCTGGGTTTTCGGGGAGCTTCTCCTCGAGTTTTGCTAGATAGTCTTCTCTGATCTTGGCCCGAACCTCGCCTGGATCATATTCTTGTGGTTCCCAGTAGGCCTGTGCCCGATCGCGAGCGTGGCCGTACCCGTGGTCATGTTGTGATGCAGGTATGTCGTCCGAACCGCGGGGAAGAATAAGGGACGCGCGGGCCAGGCGATCTGTTCGTTACCGGGAATGCCCGCGATACCGGGAACCCATGCGATTCTTAGTGGTGGTGCCTCTTGAGACTAGTTGATAAGCAAGTTTCTTTATCGAGCGGACTGTCCGCTTGGACTGTTTCTTATTCTACATTCCTTCACCGCCTCTCGCGAATCTGTAACTATCCAGAGGTTCGTTGTTAGCGGGTCGGGAGTGCGAAGACCGTCTCGAGGGCGAGGCGGATTGCTGTAAATTCTCCTCCTTTGGTCGAGGCGCCTTCGGGGAGCTGCTTGGTAGCGCTGATTTGTAGGGCAGGGACGGCTACAGCTGCCGTCTTCAAGGTGACAGGGCCGTCTAGCGATGCGGTATTCGTGTAGCCAGCCATGATGCAACTCGGATCCCATGCTTCTACCATCTTGGTGGGCGCCTTGGCTTTACGTGTTAGCTGCTTGGTGTCCCCCTGCGTGCACTAGGCTTGTTGTCGATGATCTCCGCGAGGTCTTCCCATGGTGGAAGTTGCTCGGGTAGTTCTGGGAGCTTCTCCGTGGGCCTGTGGAGGAGTTTCATAATCTCTCTGTCTTGTCCAGTGAGCTTCAGGCGCTCACTGTGAGCAACCGTGCGGGCCGTCACTACGTCATGGAGTTTGTTGATTACCGGCTTGTTCCCGCAGTTTGCCGAGGGGGCAAACTTGGGAAGGCCGGTAAACACATTGCTAGATTGTTCAAAGTTTCCAGTTTCTGCCACTGTCCCTTGTTGAGCCAGTAGTGGCGGGCTCCGTAGACTACGCGCGAGACTACGAGTGATTTGACCATCCGTTTGGCTATGTTTTCAGTCGCGCCTCCTCTTGCGCTGCGTATACGCCTGATGGCGTTGAGCGCGGAGTTGCTGTACTTGATTGTGTCTTGTAACCAGATGTCTCCCTTGCCCGTTTCTTCGATTGTAATCCCTAGGATCCTGACTGAATGGGAGGGTTGAATTCTTTTACCCGCGAGGACGAGGTTAAATCGCTCTGTGGTCTTGGCATTTCTGTGTTTTTTGGTGCCACCACGGTGTTTTGGGCCTTTTCTGCAGATGCTTGCATTCCTACCCTGGCTAGGTGAGCGTCGATAGTGTCGGGGCCTGCTTGAAGTGTGTCTTGCTGCTTTGCAATGTCTTCTCCTTTCGTCCACATTGTGATGTCATCCGCATACACGGTGAAACCCAGTCCAGGTATCTTGGCGAGCTCATGCGGCAGGGCTGGCATTGCGAGGTTAAATAGTGTTGGTGAGAGGACGGAACCCTGAGGGACCCCAACTCGGTTCACCTTCGGGTCGCTGTCAGTGCGTGCCGCAGCGGACCGAAAACGTCCTTCCTTCTAGGAAGCTCTTGATGAGGTTCAGCGGCCTTCCAACTATGCCGAATTGCTGATGATTGAGGTGTGGGGTACAGAGTCAAACGCTTTTTTGATGTCAACCACCACAACCGTTCTTATCTCCGCGCGGTCGAGCCCGGTATTTCTTATGACTTCTGTCGAGATGAGGGCGAGGCTTTCCTGTGTTCCGAGGCAAGATCGGAAACCTGTCTGGGAGAAATGGAAGGTACCAGAGGAATCTAGGTGCCAGTCAATCCGTGCCAATACCATCCGCCTCATGACCTTACAGGTACATGAGGTTAGCGAGATGGGTCTGTAATTGCTGAGTGATCCCTTGTCTTTTCCGGGTTTTAGAATGGGAACGACAAGTGAATGATTTTACTGCTCAGGGAGCTTTCCGGTGACCCAGATGTGGTTCACCCATTCGAGGAGCTGTTCTTTTGTGTTTTCTGGAAGGTTCTAAAGCATAGCCATGGTGATTTTATCCGGCGCCGGCGCCGATCGGGATTTCCCTTTGTGTAGTGCCCATTCGGGTTCTCTCCTCGTAAACGGTCGGTCCATGCCGTCGTCCGGGGCCAAGATTTCTACGTCGTACGGAGAAAGGCAGTCGTTCACGTTTGGCTGTGGGAAAAGAGATCCCTCGCCATTCCTGCGAGCTGTTCTTCCGTCTTATTCATCTTGAGAGCGAGCGTGAGCGTCGCTCCTTTCACCTTCTTCTTTCCAAGCAGAGCCCGATTTGTAGACCATAGCTTCGTAATCGAGGTTTTGTCGGAGAGCGAAGAGCTGTAGTCTAGCCATCGGCCTGTATTTAATTGTTGGGCGTATTCCTTGGCCTCTACCGTAGCTCTTGTTATGGCGTGTCTGCCTTGCAAAGTTTTACGACCCTTTCGGTACTTTTGTACCACCTGCAGCTATTTAGCCAGAACCGTAGTAGGTGGAGGTCGGGATTTGGAGCGTCTTTATCGACGTTCGTAATAATCGTAGCTCCTTGCAGGGCGCTCTTTAGGAGGCTCTCAAAACTGGACCCTTCAAAGTTACCTTCTTCCAGCGTTGCCCTGAACTTGTCCCAGTGAATGGTTTTAGCCACTCTCCGCTTGGATCTGTCTTTGATCTTCTTTGTAGGCGAGAATTCAAAGAAGATTGGTGAGTGGTCGCTGACCCCAAGAGTCCAAAAGGCACTTCCACTTGTGGTGATATGTGTAGATGTTCGAGGTCCATGTTAGGTCTGGAGTGGTGTACTTTTGCCTGGCGTCTCCCAGCCTTGTCTTGGTCCAGTGGTTGTTGACTAGGTTGAGTCTGAAGATTTGTATCTTCACCAAGCAGCTCTTCCGCTCCTGTCGATACGTGGTTGTATCCCCATGCATGATGTTGGAGGTTAACGTCTCCACAATAGAGCTTTTGTTCTCTTGGCTACAGACTGTGCAGATGAGCGATCCAACCGTGGTTTCTTATTTGTGTCTTTGCTTTTAAGAGGCCTGTAGTATGCGGATGTGAATACGATGTTCTGCTGCCGGACCGTGGCTCTGACTGCAAAGATTTCTTGATTTTCATTACAATAGGGGGTTAGATCTATTTGGTGCTAGTCCAGTCGCACCTTACATCGACGAGCGCTTTCCCTGCGGGGGGAAGGGGGGGCAGATTACCCCGGCCGTTTGCTAGTTATTGATTGTCGTGAGTAGGTAGTGTAACCACTGAAGTCGATACTCGTAGTATTAGTCTCCTGACGTTCCGTCCTTGTACGCTCCGTCCTTGTACTTTCGGACTTCGCTTCTATGGAACAAAATCTGATTACGCCGGCCACGACAGGACGATTGCCTCGGGACATGACTGCTGCTCGACTGCCCCATAGTAATAGCGAGTTCGTTTCACACGCACTGGCACCGTTCGAGTTCTCTCCCAGAATGCATCGCACTCGCAGAGTGTTGCACGGAGAACTGGACTCAAACGAACTCGCCAAATGCACCGAGTGCAGAAGACTGATGCTGCCGCCATCTATGTTGTAGAAAAGGTACCGACCTCAAACCGAAACTAGCGCCTTTCTGTTCGGAGTGATGGGTGGGGATGCGAGAGTGCAGTCACTACCAACGTTTATCTACAAACGTTGAACGCTGCAACCTGTAGTTTATAGTTGCGATGACTTCAAGCAACTCGGCTGCCGTAGAGATAGTTACAGACGGCGTAAATTTCCGCAACCAGCTGTCTACAAAGCAGCTGGTTGCGATCTTTCAATTCTTATAACCGTTTACACTGAAGAAAACTGATGAAGCTGTCCGAGCAGAAGCTTGATCCGTTTGAGCATGGTATTATGCGTGAACCACTGAAAGGGTACGGCTTAAAACTAGTCTGTTGGAACATCCAGCAAACCTTTTCGTGGCACTTTCGATTTCGATCGTCATTAGAGGTGGATCTGATATTAGCCTTGGTGAGGACGTCGAGAACGAGAGCTTTCTCGAACAAAATACGACGGGGCAAGTTGGCTGACGTAGGTAAATGTTAAACATGATGATGTTGCCCAAGCCTCGGGTAGAGTCACTATGTTTAGCTTTCTCTGATGCTTATTGGGCAGTCAGAGGTTTCTGCTGTGGGAGTTTTGTCGACAAATGTTCAATTTTTCACCCGCACACGGATGGTGATAAACATCTCGGAAGCCGCTGATGCGTTTGTTCGGAGCATTTCTTGACACACTGGTATATTTCAGCGTCTGTACGGCAACAGAGCGACTTAAAACCTGCAAATAAAGCACGGGATGTCAATTGCTTCCTTCATGAAATAGCAGACGCTCACAATTCAAGCTCGCGTTTGATTCCGTTGCCCGCGGGACGCGATTTCTATCAGAAAATCTACTTTTTTTCCTTTCGGTTCCGCGACACATCGTAGCAGACGAACCCTCGTCGTCTGCTCCCGCTCCTCGCCGGCCTCGCCGGAGCGAGGCATGACGGGATTGCATTTTGGCGCACGCCCGATTTTCTCGGTGCAGCGAGTGCATGCACGCGTGGGGTGCCGCCGCTGAAACGAACCCGGAGAGTGCAACCACTCGTGGAGTACCTGCCGAAACGAACTCGCTTTACGCCGCGAGTGGGCACGCGTGGACACGAGTGCCGTGAAACGAACTCGCTATTAAGCGAATGTATGCTTAGCATCATACTTCTTCAGGACCGAATCATCCATTCAAGATGATATTATCTCAACGACTGGCGAGGAGCGACGTCGACGACGGTCTCACCCTCGTTTGGGCGATGAACAGTCGACGGGTTTAAACCAAGAAGGACAGCATGGTGGTCTCCAGAGGATTGTTAACGCCATCAAAAGAGACGGACGCCGGATATGAGGCGTTCTTGCCGGCAGGCCAAGTGGTCGTCCGGGATGTTTACCGGCATGCAAAAAGTTAATATTTTTATCTGGTGTAGCACACATATCCGTTTTAAAGGGGCCATGAAATGATTTTTGAACTTCTTCTTCCTTAGGTGTAATCCTCAACCAGCGTGTCCTCAACTAAAGAGCGAACTGTAAAATCACGCGGTCGTGACATGCTAGGGCACCGGTGCGATGACCCCAAGCTTCCACCGTGCTTTTAAGCACACCACAGAACTTGGCATTCCCAAGTGATGATAGGTTCTATTAGAGCACTCATTGGCCACGAACTTGAATTCAAATATTCGTCGAAGAATTGATCGCATACGTCCGAGTGACGCAGTGTTCGTGTGCAGCGCGTAAGTTGGGGTCGGCTGACGTCATTTTGGCGTTGGTAGGCATTGCAAAGATGATATTTAGAACCATACCCACATGATGATAACATCATAGCACACTGACATTAATGAGCACAAAACGGGCCCAGCTACAAAAAATAAATATTACACTCGTAAGAAATAATTATGTCTGTAACTTGTTAATTACAAAGACCAGCACACCTCTGAGCATCTAAGTTTAATAGTATGTGTTGATGCATTGTTATATTGCAGGGAATTTCATATACGTCATTTTTGCAAACGCCAGCTTGTCACTTGAGAAATCAAACAAAAAAATACTGCGATCAAATGCAAGCTATTGCAACGGAAGCACGTTATATCAAAATCTTCAGAACTGCCGATTTGTAAAATCGTCAATTAGTTTAAAAGGTTAAGGATCGCAGGCGCTTCCTTGCTAAAAGTTGCTGTGATTATTCGGTGACCCAGGGCGAAGACAACTTCCCTAGGCCCTACACGCGACGTATACCTTTCGTTTCGATTCTCAAATTCTAAGTTTCAAAGGAAGGTAAAACATGCGAAACTTTCTATCCTAAAAGCTATATCGTAAAATCGTTGATTAGTACAAAACGCAAATATCGCAGGAGTTTCCTCGCTAAAAGTTTCTGTGATTATGCGGTTACCTGGTACCATAGGTCGGCATTTTAAGCTGTCCTCACTCAAACTCACGATCACCATTTTTTTCGCAATCAGAACTCACGCCCACTCACGATCACGATTTATTCAAAATAGGGTCATCACCCGGACTCACCCTCACGGTTCAACACATAACCAAAACTCACTCTCCGTCATCATCATGGTCGTCACGCTCACAGATAACCACGGTCATCACGCTCACAGGTCATTACGGTCCTCACGGAACTCACACTCACAGGTCCGCACGATCCTCACACTCACAGGTCATCACAGTCTTCACGGCACTCACACTCACAGCTCGTCACGGTCCTCACACTCACAGGTCATCATGTTCATCACACTCACATGTCCTCACGGTCCTCACACTCACAGGTCATCACGGTCCTCACACTCACAGGTCCTCACACTCACAGCTACTCACGGTCCTCACACTCACACAGGTCCTCACGCTCATCACACTCACAGGTCATCACGCTCACAGGTTGCTTTCTTTGTGTGTTTCTTTTCTCGCAAGCCGTCGGTTTGTCTTCGCGTGAGTCGTGCGGCGGGGAAACTACCCTAACAAAGTAAACTTCTGAACCGCTTATCCAATTTGAAAGAAATGTACTCTGTTTATGTTTATGCTCCGCACATTTCTACCGAATTTCGTTAACCTGGATTAATTACCAAAGAAACTAAATGCAAGCTGACGTGGGCGTGTTGAACTTTCGCCTGCTGACAATGGCGGCGGTAAAACACAAACGCGCCTTCTGACAGGTTACACAGACAACGTTGCAGTGATTAGAGCAGCGCCTCGCTGTGCATACCTGCTTATTTGTACACACATAAACGATTACTACATATATCACCCCCTTTCCTTTTTTTTGTGACACCCACATGTATTTCTACGGAAGTTTATGCAGCATATATATATATAATAAAAATATGCATCGACCATTTTTTTTTTCTGTTTTGGGAGGCCGTTAATATTAGGTAGGGTGGTTTCACGTGACGTACCTCTGGTTTGAAATCTCACCATAATCACTGTTGGCAGTGGTGTCCGTCAGTCGAATGCTATTCTAGAGCAGAGGCCGCGGAGGCCGAGTTTTCCTTCTCACTCGAGTTGCTTCTGCTTTTGTTGATCGACCGTGCTTGCCGGAGTAGGCTGCTATTTAAGGAATCATCGGCCGGCATTGTTCTTCAGTGATCTCGGCCTTTATAAAATACTGTCAGCATTTATTATCTTGATACATGCAGCCGTCATTGAATTGGGTTCGTTAGAGTTGGTTTGGCATGGCTTTGCTTGGTTTGGTTTGGAGTGGTTTGCGGGTTTGGGGTCGTCCCCGTGTGTCTCTCTGTCGCGCTCTCGATCACGTAGGGCGCGCCACTTTTCATGTGGCAAGCCGCGTCATTCTTGGCGCGCAGTTCTATAATGAGCAATCAGTTCATCGAACAAGGTTTCATAGACAGATCATTTCATCGACACTGCGATGTTTCATCGGCAGATCGTTTCTTCCACATTTGTTTCATCGATGCGTCATCTGCAGGTCGTTTCTTCCATAGAGTTATTACAATAAACGCTAGAGGCTCAGCTGGCGCTAGTGTCTACGGGACTTCCGGTTGCAAATTGAAGCAGACAGCATGCAGTCTACATTTCCAGCCTCCCTGTGTATTCCTATGGGAAAACGCGCGTGAATTTTGTCTCTTCGCCGGAAAATAACATGAATCACTTTTGTCATATCGGTTGTAACGGATAATATGTACCTTTATTGGTATTGTGAAAGCGTAATTGCTTTAGTTACAGCATTTTTCTTTACCACTGAGCGATGTTAAACTTCGCTCTATTTCAGGCCCAAACCCCTGTTTCAAGGAAGGTATGTGAAAACGAGCGACGGTTCTAAGCAAACTAACGATCGAAAGGAATGTAGTGTGTGTTCAGGTTCGCTAGCATTTCGGTGGTGCTTATATATTGCTAATATGCCCGTCCTGTCATTGGATGAAAATGACTCCGTCGTGCATCTTTACGATCGGTTAAAGAAACATTCGAACGCAAAAAATAAAGCACGTGAGCTACGAAAGGTATGCCTTTTTATTATTTCCCATGTCGGGCAGTTTTTATCGGGCACCTGCTCTCTGGCTCCCCTTATTTGCAAAGATTTGGAGCGTGCGGGTGATGATTTGAACCATTTGAACCCAGAACAAGCATCTTCGCAGTACTTATTTATTGCAAATCTGACTATATTACGTGACTTTCAATTTATTTTGATCGTCTGCAAGCACAAGGAGTTACTTATCCAGTGTTACTGCGTAGTTCTTGCCGTCGCTCTCGGTTTTCCACATGTCCTTCGTCCGTTTGGCACGTATATCCCCCATGTTGGAAAGCGTCGACGCCGTGTTCGCGCTAACAGTGTCCGACAGTGCACAAAAATACACGTACGAAGCCGTTTTAGCACCGTTTTTAATGCAATGAATTTGAAAGAAAAACGCCGTAACTGACCATTTATTTCGTCTGCGTGACTGAGAAATGTTCCAATGTGCCTAGTACGTACAAGTTATTCGTGATATTTGCTCTTATAATCGAGCGCAGAGAGAAAATGCACTCGCTTTTTCCCATAGGAATACATTACCGGAAGTCAAATTTAGACTGCTTGCTGTCTGCTTCAAATGCAACAGCACACTAGCGCCAGCTGAGCCTCTAGCGTTTATTGTAATAACTCTATGATTTCTTCAACATTCGATGCTCGACAGAGCTTGCTACATTTCGTCGACACTGTTTTACTCGTACGTTTAGACGACATTTCTTTTTCTCTCTCTCACCGACGCGGCGTTGGCTTCTTGACGTCTCGCGTTCTTCGCTTGTTCGCAGCGCACTACGGTGTCCGCTACGGACAGGGCTCAGGTGGCGCAAGCGCAAATGCTCCTCACTCTTTGTGCCTGCGCAGTGCGCTGTGCGCTTACGTTGCTGGAGTGGTGCGTGCGTGCAGCGTGGCAGCCTTTGGGATACGTTTGGCCGTTTGGACGCGTGCTCGGCCTATCTAGCGGATATTTGTTTACGGTAAGGAGCGTGCCCTATGAAGCTGAGGCTCGGCGCTCGGCAGCCGGACGGCCGGACGTAATTGTTGCTTTCTGTCGTGCTTTTGGCTGCGTGCACACTCGAAGCTCACGAGATGCTGAATCGTTCCAAGCTTTTTCTAAAAGGGGTGTTTCTCGACGTAGAGGTGGCCTAGTATACCGCTCATTTTTTTTATAGAATCATGTGAGGCTTATTTTGTGCCTCACCAATGCACGCGAAATACCAAAACTGACGTTTTGCATTCTCGTCTAGCAAGTGTTCCGAAAGAGGTAGTGACATAGACGTTAACCTGTCCGTTTCAGTGGTCTTTAAGAGTTGATGAACGAGGTATTGACACTGTTGTAGCTTGTATACAGTCGGAGCCAGACATGTGCCTATCTCAAATACTCTACACTCTAAGAAAAAATGGAGGGAAAAGGTAGCAACGGCGCGTCTTCCTCCTTTCTACTGACGCGCACCCAAGCGGACACGAGAAGAAGGGAGGAACGAGACGTTTTCCTCCTTCTCCGGGCAGACGGGAGAAAGCTTTCGCCCTCCCGACTCATCTTCTTTCAGTTTCGTTTTTCGAGCACATCGCGCACGTTGTTTAATAAATGTTGTTGACTTGATTGAGCTTCAGCGGCAGCGAAGGCCGCCTGTAATCCGTCTTCTAGTCCAAACGTGCAGAACATTTCGGTTGCATCGATGTTTTAGAGCGCAGCTCTTAGGCGCCCGTTTCCGTCTTGAGCGGCGTCGCCGTCGCCGTCACCGTCGGCGTAACCGCGCGGTGCATGATGGGTAATTTCCCCCGCTAAATCTAGCGGAAAATTTACCCCGCTAAATCTAGCAGAAAATTTTCCCCGCTAAATCTAGCGGAAAATTTTCCCCGCTACAATGTAGCGGAAAATTGTCCCCGCTAAATCTAGCGGGAAACTTTCCACTCTAAATCTAGCGGAAAATTTTCCCCGCTAAATTTAGCGGAAAAATTTTCTCCACTAAGTCTAGCCGAAAATTTCCCCCGCTAAATCTAGCAGAAAACTTTCCCCGCTAAATTTAGCGGCAAATTTTCCCCGCTAAATCTAGCGGAAAATTTTCCCCGCTAAATTTAGCGGGGAAACCCCCCCCCCCTTTTCGAGGTCACGTGACCCCCCCCTCCCCGAGGTCACGTGACCCCCCCCCCCGTTTCTTCCCCTCCTCCTCAAGAGCTGCGCTCTAATTCGGTGTTACAGGGAGTTGTAAACGGCTTTTTTATCCCTAATTTTATCAAACGAGCAAACGAAGCCGCTAGAAACAGCGAAGTTCCGGAGCAGTGCCAGCAGCGCTACGTACACTGGGTAAGATGGCCGTCTCTGGATTGCGGGACGCACGCGGATCTACAGTAGCGGAACCACGCGGAACTGTGTCGACGTTTTCGACGTTATGGAAATCGCAGGAACTGCGTCCAAGACCGGCAGGTTTTTGCTGCCGGCTGCCTAGGTGCCTTCCGTGCTGAGTTCGGTTCTGTTTTCCGATGCCGAGTGCCAACCGGCAATCAACGTGGCTTTGTATTTCTGCGTGTCAGCAACATAGCAGCAACATCGTGATGGCAGTGTTGTGCGTTGTGAACAGAAGACTGGAATTATCGCCGATGTGACCGTGTGTTCGCGTATCAGTGGTGTAACAACAAGATGAGATGACGTAAACTGTCGGGCATTGATGCCGCTGGTCGGGCCTTGATCGGAGGTGGCGGGGTGTCGCAGGTTGACATTCCGCTTTACATTAAAGAGTTTAAGACCACTTGAGGGATTAGGTGCAATCGGTCGACGTGCGGATTGTCATGTTGGAACGCTGGTCTGAACAGTAAGCTCCTATCGTACTGTGGCCAATGTGACTGTCGGTTGTCTCCTCCCCGAGAGCGATTGCGCTCTGTAGAAAGGACTGAAAAGTACGAAATTATGACGGAAAGCACGTATATTTACAGTGTGGAATTTCAGCATTAAAAAAGAATAGTAGGTAAAATCGAAAAAAAGAAGAAAAAAGCTATGGTTGAAAAAAAACCGAGACTGCGGGTAAACGACACAACACTAAAAAGTCTCTAACAAGGTTTACCCGCAGTCTCGGGTTTTTTTCAACCATGTGCAATGTACACCAGCTCGTTTGCGCCCTTACATTTTGTTCAAAAAAGCTACCCTTTATTTTGCTGGTTAAATATACTACGGTTCCTGGAGAAACTGCCCTCCAAGTGGCGCGCTGGGATGAGCGCTAGAAGTTTTCGAGCTGGCCACGGCGTAGCTCCGTACACTTAACACCTGCCGCAAGTCGCGGCTTTCACTGCATTGAAGTTGATCGAAAAGCGATTTCTCTGCCCGTGAAGCATCACTAGCTGAGTGAATATCCGCTCTACAGAGATTAATTCAAGACGGCAATTGAAGCCGTGCGCCAACAGTACGAATAGAAAAACAAACACTACAATAGAAATACAGGCTACGACGTGCCGTGCGGGGAAACAAACTCATGGCTTCGAGCCGCATTGGAGCGGCTTGATTTATTGGCTTTCAAATAATTACGGCATGATCGAGCGTTTACTTTTTAATAAGAGATTCATCCCCTGAGCCATTCAAAATACTCTCAGGGGTATGACATTGCTGGGAAAAAATCAACATGCTGGGAATATTTTTTATTGTTTAGGGAGTCACCGAAAAGTTCCGTACGTTCAAAACGACCAGTATAAAAGGCGGAAACGCAGAGCTCGGGCGTAGTGTTCGGGTTAGTGTGCCGTTGTATTGACGTTTGTATGTGCCATGTGTGTGTATGTCCTCAATGTATGTTCACCTGATGCTTGTGGTATGCGCAATGTGTGTACATGTGTGTGTAGTAGAGGATCCGAAAGCGCTAGGGTAGCCTGAGGAAATAAAGAAATAATTTTTTGTAGAACATGAATTTGTTGGTACCTAGCACCACCTAGCTTAGCTACTTGCAATTACTCTGCTTGAACCTGCCATCTGGTGGCAAGCGATTTAACCTTCTTTCACGCTACGCGGTAAACAGCGGCTTCGAGTTTGTTCTTTTGAGAGCGGCTTTTGGTTTCGCGGTTTGGTTTGCTATTCCTCCTTGGTGTGCGGTTGGCGAAATAATTGTGACTCGAGGAACAGCAAAGGTAAGACGTGAAGTGCGCGAAGTAACTGGGTATCGGTTGTCTCCGTTTAACATCGCAGTGCTGACGACGAGAAGACTGAGTAACTGCTTTCGAAACTTAAGTTTCTGTACCTGCGGGGGGAACCTTGCTTCGGAAATAAACACAGTTCGCGGAAAGCTCGTGTTACGCTTTTTATTTGCTGCTCCTTTCGTCCCGTACAAGAGACGTAGCGTCCTCGTTAAGCCTTATTGAGCTCGATTTGCTCGATTCAGGGCCGCCATAATGAGATGCAGGCGACGGAGGAACTAGTTGCTCCCCTGCTTCAGGGACGAAGGTTTCTCCCTTTATGTAGGAACATAGGTTACAAGACCGTTCCTCCTTTTAGGGAGGACTATCCAAACCCTTTTTTATAAGAGTGTACTCAAGATAGTGCATTTAAAATACTTTTTGAAGTATCTTGGTATCTTGCAAATACTTTTGATCGAGAGTATCTGATTCTCTATTCTGTTACATTTCTGAGTATTGTACTCATTATCTCAAATACATTCTTGACATCCAGCCATTTTCTGAGTTTTTCGGTAAGAAGTGGCGTGGGCGTGGCACGAGCAAACGTGAACATTCTTTCGAGCAACCAAATCCTGTTGCTAACTCGGATTAGCTACAGTGAGTTTGATTGAGCTCGTGAAAACATCGCTTCTTTGCCGATTGTGACTCACATTTCAGCCCAAAGTTCGTACAATGAAGGTTTTCCCCACGCCTTTTCAGGCGGCTTTTGTTTCCTAGAGTTTTCCCCAAGAAATCCTGAAACAAAAGGGGTGATTTTACGGAAGTAAAGACTGCCACACTGAGGCGCAACGCAGACCGGGAAAAAATTTGCGACAACAATGCAGACTAAAGTTTCAAGAAAATAACGAACAAAAAAAAATGGAGACACAATATATTTTTTTTGCTTGCATATTTGACTTTGCTACAGCAAATCGTCGAGGTTTTCTTTTGTTTCTTTTCTTTTGTTGTCAGTCCGTCACTTATTGCTCTCGCGAACACTGTCTGTAAACGAACATTGATAAGCAGAGAACAGGACAGGAAATGAACTAAGAACTGGACGACCTCTAAAAATGCCAACAAAGCGTCCCCCAACGTTGAGTGCCTTTCTGAACACAACCTACTTGAAGAAGGCGCGACCACTGCCGTGGCTATTTTGTGAGTTCTCTTTGTTATTCGTCCACTGATATCCGTATCCCAAGTTCGTTTATAGTGAACTCCCCTAATAGCGAATATGGACTGCATTTAAACGATGCGTCTAAGGTGCGCCGCAGGACGTGATATTCAGCGATGCTACTATTGGCGAGGCGCTCTGTCCCGTTTGATGTCCCCACACCTTGGTGTTTACCCACCCCAAGGCCTGTGCACAAGCCCACAGGCCTTGTGGCAATGTCCATGTCATCCTCTTTAATAGAGCGCCGGACCGTGTAATGTAAAAATACTATAACAATAAACGAAGTGACGTTAAGTGCCGGATCTCTCCCGAAAGCAGTCGTCAGGGAATGCGAGCTAGACCCACTTTGGCTTTTGTGCTGAACTGGGCACCGTGCATGCTGCATTGTTCATGCAGGCCGGAGTGGTAACAAAAGAGCCCCTCCTCGAACTCATCGGAGAACATGAACTCCAGCAGAACGCTGACGCTGCGCTCGGTTCTGCCAGCCGAGCGTTGAGTCATTGTATTTGCTGTCCCTATTCATGTAGTTCTAAAGTAAACCGCTTGGGGCTCCATGGTCTGATCCTCCTCCCCATATTGGGGTATTGCCACGTGCGTTACCAAGCGAGCTCGTGGCCGAATGGTTGCCGCGCTTCGCTCTCGCGCGGAGGCTCCGGGCTCGATTCCAGGGAGCGGACTCCTCTTTTATTTATTCTTTCAACTTTACATTCTCGTAAGTTTGAGAGATTGTCGTCTTATCGAGTTACGAGTGTTCTGCGCGCCGAATGTTCTACGCCGAATGTTCCAGAAACCCACGCAGAAACAAAAGGTGCTCCGCGTGGCAGTCCGGAGTCAGTCTCGCCCCAGCGCTCGATCCTGCTGTTTCGCCGACATCGACGCCTGCAACTCTAGCCTTTGTGATATATTTTGTTCTGGGCACAAATTCGCCCCATTAAACGTTTGGTTTCTTCAGTTATTCGCGCGCCTCATCATTTGTCATTCGTGACAATATCCTGCTCCTTAAATTTGAACTGCATAAAAATAGGGTACCGGACATATAATCAAACGCCATTTCATCGAACGCCGTTTCATCGAATAAGTGGACATTTCATCGAACGCCGATTCATCAAATGACGTTTCATTGTATCACTTGACGCCGTTTCATCGAATTTCCCTTTACTGAATTTTGGAGTAATACAATACTTTTTTCAAAGTTTACTATCGCTTTTTAAATAGTTTTGACACCGCTCTAGATTCACCAAAAATAGAATTACTACCCGGTCTATATTAAGTCCAACTAAACCTTGGCTACTGAATCATAGAAGGTAGCTATCATATCAAAACTTGAGTGGATACTTGACTTATCCTTTTCTGGCGAGGTAGGTGGTGGTTCTCGGCAACACACTTTTTCCCACTTCATACCTTCGAGAGGAAATCAGCAGCGTCTTTTTTTATTTTGTATTGGTCGATTTACCTGTGTTTTCATTTTATCCTAGGAGAATAGCTCTTTTTTAAGAACATATATGTTCTTAAAGAAAATGCGTCCCCTCTTCGTTAATTTCTTGTAACCGAAAAAACTCGTGGACCTGTCGGACCTTTGACATGCAGTATATACATATACTGTATGTCGAATATCCGGCAGGTCCATGGTTTTGTCGGTTACAATAAATTAACAAAAAGGGGAGACACGTCTTTTTTTCCCCCCGTGTCATGGGACACGGAGACAGATCACTGCTTCAAGGACGGCTTCGTCTTGAAGCAGAATAGGTCTCTTCAAGGACGAAGATATATGCGCCCTTGAACGGACGTGCGTTCATCACTGCACCTGATGATCAAAGGCTTTACAAATGTCCTCAGTGTTCCAGTTTCTTATTAACCACATTAACGGAGGTCATCATTTACTAAAAAAAGAAAAAAAGAATAGAAGGTGACCAAAAAAATTTTTTTCCTCTATATATGTATCGGTTTATAAATTATAATAAATATTAAAAGCTGCTATCCTCCCGGCGCTAAAAAGAAAAATATTTTATTAGATGTAGAATTGCTACTGCTAAAGTAGGCGGCGTTCGATGAAACGGCTTCGTTGAAATGGCGTTCCATGAAACGGCGTTCGATGAAACTGCGTTAGATGAAACGGCTTCGGTGAAACGGTGTTTGATAAAAAGGCGTTCGATGAAATGTCCGGACCCACCCTATGACGTTTTTTTTCCGTTTTGTGTTGTTGCATGCTAATAAACCATTCTAGTAAACCAGGTTTGCGCAGCTGTATAGTTGTCGCTGTCAATGACGTCGATGCAAACTAAGCGACGCAGAAGTATCTTCAAAAGTAATTGAATTACATTTCTAAGTGTTTGTACTCTACTCAAGATACTTTACAGTGAAAGTAACTTGAGTAGTATGTTAAATACTTTATGAAGCAGGTATTTAGTAACTCAAGTTAAATACTTTTATCGAGTATTTTGTTCAACGCTAAAGTCTGTGATACACCCGCGGTACCCAAAGCGCGTCACCCGGCCCAGATGCACATCACACGACACCGGACCTCACTTATTCCCTTCACCCCTAAGCTGACAGTGCGGTGGAAGCTATGCGCTTGCCGGACCAATCAGACACCTCCCTTTCATCACCTGACCTCATTCTCTGTGGTCGAGGGAGCGTGATCACGTGGTAAAGGTGTGGCTGGCCCAAGGAGCACGTAGCCTCCACAGCACTGTCAGCTTAGGGGTGAGCGGGGTGGGGAAAGCAACCTTTGTCCGAGTTCTGAGCGATAGGCTAATCTTCTAGGGGAGAATGGCTGTGTCCGGGTACACAAACCAGGGTCCGAGCAAAAGGGAGTCCCTCCTTTTCGTCTTCTTGAAAGGGGGAGGAAGTGGCCGAGTGGGCTAACGCGTCTCGGCTCGGAGCGTGGAGCGAAAGCTTGCGCTGGGAACCTCCTGGGCTCGATTCCCCACCGCCCCCGCCCGTTTCGATCTGGATGAGTTTCGTACCGGCACGCGTTCGTGTGATCACTACTGCGTGATGCACATTAAAAACCCCAGGTTAGCGGTTGTACCGCACTGGCTAAATTTCTCATCTACAGCTACGAGACCGATTACCCGTTGAGGCGCATCTCCCCATCAAGGCTTTATAAACATAAAGAGCAAACCAATTTTTTTTCGTCTTCTTGAACTGTTTGGTCTCAATTCGCGATTTGTGAGTTGGGGAGGAAAGCTAAATTGGAAAAAGATTAAAAATCGTTTCATGACCCATGACTCCACCGTCAAGCGGATCAACGCCAGCTGGTCGACGCGAGCCGTTGAGGCTAGTCAACCAGTCAGCGGGGAGGAGAGGAGTTAAAGGGGTCATGAGACAATTTTCCAGCTTTTTCCTGTTTAGCTTTCCTTCTCAACTCATAAATCTCGCATTGTACCAAACAGTTCAAGAAGACGGAAAAGGGGAGGGGAGGGGGGGGGTCCCCTCTTGCTCGGACTCTCGTTTGTGTACCCGGACACATTCATCCTCCCCCTAGAACAGTGGTTCTCAACCATCTATAATTCGCGGATCCCTTGTGGATTGGCGGAGATGATGGAGGACCCCGTTCGCGGCGAGGGGAGGGTACAGGCATAGATTAAATATAATAATGATTTAATAAATGAATACAACTATGGGCTAGTGCGAAATCGACATGTGTTACACGAGAAAACTCGCCCGAAAACATGAAACACTTCGTCTCAACCTAAAAAAAAGGCAACTTATACTTCCGGGCTTGACTGATGAGGCAGGGCTTCGCGGGACCCCCATTTGAGAACCACTGCCATAGAAGATTGGCACGCGTCGCTCAAAATTCAGACAAAAGTTGCTTTCTCACCCCGTTCACCCCGAAGCTGACAGTGCTGTGGAAGCTACGTGCTCGTTGGGCCAGCCACACTTTTGCCACATGATCACGCTCTCTCGCGCATACCCACGCGCAGAGAATGAGGTCAGGTGATGAAAGGGAGGCGTCTGATTGGTCCGGCAAGCGCGCAGCTTCCACCACAATGTCAGCTTAGGGGCGAAGGGAATAAGTGAGGTCCGGTGTCGTGTGACGTGCGTTTGGAGCCGGTGACGCGCTTTGGCGACCGCGGATGTATCACAGTGAAAAGGCAGAGAGCCTACGAAGGGAAGGAGGTACGAAATAGTCCGCCGTGTTTTCAAATTTTCGAACCGAATGCCAGGCTTTCGAATTTCTACCTTTTTCTTTTTGGCGCACTGAACGATGTGCGGTTGGTAAAATCCCAATCTAAATTGATTTATCCCAGCCCAAAATTCGTTTCATGGGCCCTTTAAGGTAATAGGGAGGTTGAAAGGTTGTGGGACAAACGACACGCCCCCCGATACATCCACTGCTGACCCTTACTCCAACCTAACTTCTCCGCCTGCTCTTGAAATTAAACTAGAGGTACATGCACGTCGTAATATAGGTCTTAACAAGACGTCTCTTAAGAGGAATCAGTAAGCCTGTTTTTGTAGCTCTGTTATAACACATTGTGCGCTTCTCCTTCAAGTATTTTACAAGTTCGTGCCACCTAGAGCCGCCCTGTCGTTTTTATAGCGTGCGTAATTAAGGAAAGAGCTTTTATGAAAATGTGTGCCAAAACGCAGCTGCAAGCTACAATTGTCATGATTTATTTATGCAGAGCAAGGGTTTCCTGGTCCAATGGAAGGTCCTTCCGAAGTGGCAATCCACCTTGGAGGCCCGTCGGAACCTCAACACTCAGTGCATCAGGGAATTCTCCCATCCAAGCAAACCGGCCCAGAGTCGTCCGAACTCTGCCACGGACATCATCATCTACGAGCTGCAGAAGAAGCTTGCACAACCCTAGGACGTTCAGGGGACTTATGAGGGTTGAGTTCGATCTTGACTTATTTCGGTGGGTCTTCCACAAGTAGGGCACACAACTGGGTGGTGGGTGGCGCCTCTGTGAGAAATCGGACTTCGAGCGACTCAGTCTGCCAGTGGGCTGGTATGAACGGGAGAACAAGTTCAGAGAGAGGGTTGCAATCCAGTTCCCATTGCGGGTGCGAGGCGTACTTCGGCGCCAGAAGTCGTCGAGAGCGTTTGTGAACGGATTCCTCGAGGAATACCTGCACGTCTTTTTCTAAGTACAAGGAGTAAGAACCCTTTAAAGAATGGAGGGCAACTCTGAAGGCGTCGTCCGTGTCACAGTTGAGTATAATAAGCTCAAACTAACGCTTAATAATTTTATGGTGAGAAAAGTACACCATGAAAAAGAGCTACTGTGTAGCTCGTACACAGACAACCGTTCAGCGTTACATACCTAACCAGGTAGTCCCGATAACCGCCAGTGAGTCACTGCAGCAGATGCTGCGGTCGTTGTGCTCCTCAACCGAGAGTCAGTACAAAAACGTGAAAAGGCGCAACAAGCCAAGTTTTCTTTTGCGGGAACGGAGCATTACCATTGACGTCGGTGCCAGCGCGGCTGCTCAAACCACCGAAACCAGCGGCGCTGGAAACTTGCATGCGTCCTTAGAACCAGCAGTTGTTGTTCTACAGAGGAGCAATTAAAGAACAACCCAAGTCTGATGAGCTGAATCTGACCGTTTCTGTGCTGAACAGCAGAATAGAAAACCTGGAAACAAAAAACGCAGCAATCGTGAGAGAAAACGAAACACTGAGAGAAAACAAACACTAAATCTCTTAACGCATAGCGCTAACATCAACAGAGGAAAAAACAATTGGTGGAGGCAGTAGAAAAACCGATCAACGAAAGCTAAAGGCCGTAGCCGGCAGTGTTGCGCTTTCCGTAGAGGATCTGCTGTGCAGTTTCGGTTTGAACATGAAGGAACTTTTTGTAGAGGATGTCAAAGGTATTTTACATAGAATTAGTTACAGCGACAGCGGAGCCTCGCTTGTCTCACGTGAAGCAATCTTTCCAAGGCGAGGGAGGACGTTCTACTGCTCAGCTCGGCGAAACCGACAAAAGCATCGTGAGTTCCTTTGCTTCAATTTGAGACGTTCATGCATGCAGTGACACGTTCTGGCAAGAACTGTCGCGAACCGTTCACGGACTGCCGAGTCTGAGGATAATTAACAGCTTCCGCGAGATGGTAGCCTCTAGACTGGTCATTAGAAAGACGCCCGGAAATATAACGCGACACTACACGAGCTTATTAGTGCTCGAGCCCTGACTATAAAATTTGAAGGAGATGGGTGCACCATTAGCAAAAAGATCTCGCGGACGACTCTTTCTTCTGTTGTCATCGACCCGGAGAAGCGCTTGCAGTCACATAAACTTCACCGCCTGCTGGCGCTTCCCGCAGTTGAAGAGAACTATACTTTTCGATACGAGAGTCTTTTCGAGACCTCGTAGAGCAAATCAGCATCGTGATAAAAGAGAAGGTGGTGGCTGTTGGTGGAGTCAACTTTGCGATTAGAGTATCCCTCGGTTCGATCTAAAGTTTTTTACTCGTCGTATTGGGACTCCAGTTTGCTTCTTCCAAATTTCCGTGCCCTCTGCTACGCAGACCTGAACGAAAGGTGAAAACGTTGACATGGAGACTCGTCATTTTAACGCTTCACCCCTGGCCAGAACTTTGGAAAATCTGAAGCTCCACTGCGATGCTCTTGCCCACGGAGTCCAGTACCCCGCCATTCTTCCCGTCCACTGCTGTAAAGATTCATGCTTGGGTGACATTTGATGGCTCCAAATCCACCGGTGGAATTCCCCATAGAACCGATCAGTTGCAGAAAGTTATGAGGAGCGGAATGATACGGCTGCTAGGATGGACGATATCCGAATTTCGGCTGAGATGTTAACCGACGCGGGCGGGAAGCAGTTCGTTCAAAACGACGCCGAATTGTTGTGACTTCTTCGCCGCGTGGAACTTGCGCGCCACGTCCTTGCCCACAAGGTTATTGAAGACTGACTTGAGAAAAGAGTCATCGCCGACGGCCACCCTCAACGTCTCCCTCTTCCACACCACGACCCTGCAGGCTCCCAGCGCCGTTGCCGTCACCTGGTACAGGTCGCTCTCGGGGACGTCGAACCAGTCGGGAGACTCGAGGAACTCGTACTTACCGACCAGCTGGACGGGACGCCGTTTCCTAGACACCAGAAGGTCGCCGCTGACTACGAGGGACAGGTTATCGTTGAGGGTGACCTTTTCGACGACTAACAGATCCCGTTTGCTGAGATCTCGAGTTTCCCTGACGTTGTCGGCGATGCGCCGGAACTGATGACGCGTCACCCCGAGCGGTCGGAAGAGGTCCTCGAAGACCGCCTCCAGCTCGGCGGAGAACGAGACGGGCTGTAAGCCGCGGACGAGCACGAAGAAGTGGACGAGGTTGATGAGCGTGAAGAGGGCGTTCCACATAAGTGTGTCGAGGGCGCACAGGATGACGTAGCCCCACAGCGCGTAGAAGAAGGAGCCCAGACCGATGACGACTCGCAGATAAAGTAGGGTGTACGGTCCTCCGGGAGTAACGTAGGACAGCAGTAAGAAGAGGTTGGCGATTTGGAAAAAGATGTGGTTGGTGTTGAGCCAGACTGGGCAGATGCCGCCTGCGGGTTCCAAGGTCGGAGGGGCCACGCTGGCCTTCGCATCGGGTCCGCTCGTGTTCACAGCAGGAAGAAATAAGGACTTTGCGGAGTTCGCCATTTTGACGCTGGGACCGTTGGCACCACGTTGGCACCACTGTTCGAGTATTGGAGACGCGGTGAACGAGAAGGTCGTGCAACTGGGAGAGGGCGCGTGCTCAATTTTTCTGTGACTAGTACTACTTCTTTGTTTTCTTCTACTTGATGTGTTGTTTGAAGAGAAGGAGTAACCTATACTTCATTTGTGAGCGCGGCGGAAGCTATATGAGCGAGCTCCGGGCTTTCAGCGGTCCTTGCCAAGCACGCGCGCTCGTGCAGTGCAAGCACTGTTCAGGGTCACATGCTCGCGCTTGTAGCTTCGGCCTCACTTGCACTTAAACTAAAACGGAGTATATACTCTGGGTAATGCTCGCGCTGCTGAACTTAAGAATCCCGGGTTAAATCCCCACCCCTGCCCGTTTTGAGCTGGATGGGCATCGCACCGGCCTGCAGTCTCGTATCGCTACCTCGTGATGCACGTTAGAGGGAAGCTGAAGCGGTTCTGTATATGAGTAAAAACACTTAAATCAGTCTTTGATGTAACGCTCTAGAATAACGACATAGTTCCAGTACATCTTATTTTGTTCAATTTGGTGCACCGAGGTCTGCGGAAAAGTCATTGTGCAAGGTACCACTGAATGCCCTCTTTCCTGCCGTGTACGTCATAAATGGAGTTTTCAGAGTCTCACATCATCACGCATCTGCAGCGCCTATCAAAGGTATGCACGCGCACATCTTGCTATTTTCAAACAGGCTCAGAATAAAGACGTCACGGCTGGTTATTGGGGTGCGATATTAGCCCGCATGTGCTACCGAAAGCGTCGCTGTGGTCGGCCTACCACGATTGGCCCAACGCTGACCATGACGTCGGCAGATTTATCGTCGACGGAATAAGAGGATTAACAGAATCTCCACCATTGACGCGTCTTGGCAGCGCTTCTTCGAAGCTAGCGCACGCGCTCATTGCAAGTTTCCGCCAGGTCAGATTACAGACGCACCATCAGGACTTGTCGTTCGCAAGGTCACTGTAACGTCACAAGGCGGGAACTATAGAGGGCGCCACCAAAACATCTCGCCGCTATTACCGCCTCCACGAGCGACATGCTCTTAATTGGCGGCCGAAATGCCCTTTTGCGACGTAACGACAGGTCGGGGGGTTTTCGTGTTTTCTAGCGGTCAGTTACATCTTCAGAGGGAAAGAAAAACGTGATATTCAGATTCACGAGATAAAAATACTTTACAATTCACTTCTAAGTCGTTTTTTTTTTCAGAAACCTTTTTAGCTTTTTTTTTTAAAGACTCGAGGCTATAGCAGTCGAACTGCACTAGCTAAATCTTTTCTATAGGTTGCCAAGCGTCCCTTGCTGAAGCATACACCACTCGAGCGCAGAAAAAGATTAAGAAAGAAAACAGATAAAACATGCAGGAGTTATACTTTGACCGCGAAAGAGCAAAAACAATCAAATGAAATACCTAGACCAGTAGCAAATTAAAACGTTGAAAACATATCTAATAGTCTCAAAGCACTCATCAGAATGCGCCAGAAGCCGCATAGCTATTGCACCAACGACGGCTGCGCTTGCGTCCAACGTTACTATAAAAATAGGGAGAATAGGGAGCAGTTTCGTTGCTCCCTATTCTCGCCTGCAGAGGCGAGTGGCCCAGGTGGCGGTCACGAGAATTAGCGGCGCTGTAGTCGGATCTTGCTTCGCTGTATCGCGCGTTGTCTGCTACCACTGCGTTGAGAGCTCCCTTTTCTTTATCTTCTTTTTTTTACTTACATCTGTATAAAAGCAGAAAAAAAAAGACGATGAAGATGAAGTGTAATACACCACAGAGATCCGAGTCAGCGCATCGTGAGTGTTCTTTCTTTGAGTATTTGAAATTTATTTTTGTGTGCGTCTGTTTCCTTGCGCTGTGAAGTATTGGTATGAATCAACAATCTCGCCCAAGCTCAAGTATTGCTATTCAAACTTCGCGAGCTAGACAATCCGGAAGCAAGACTCGACTGTAGCGCTGCTAGTTCTCGTGACCGCCACTGAGCCCACGTCGCAGGCGGAGCTGTGAAACTGAGCTTGCTCGAGTAACGTTGGCTTCCACGACGTGCTGGGACAGAAGCTAGAATCGTTATAAAGTCAGTTACAACCCCTATAGATGCCCCGTCCTACAATATTTGATGCTGCGATTCTGCGTAAATACCTCCTCCGCGTTCTGAAACAGTAAGTGTGTAGCTAACGCTGGACGTCGGCGATGCACCAGACGCCGCCATCTTGTCATCACGCACCCTACTGACGTGCCCCTGGCGCACCCCAGCATCGCGGAAACGTTACGCGGCGCCATCATTGCTCAAAATGGCGGCTCATAGGAGCCTTCCTTGCAAACGTGTATGAGCGACTAACGACATGATTTCCGTGGTTTTACTTAGGGTAAACTTTCTGGTTATGATGATAATGCAGGCGATGCAAAGGTGCAAGCGAAGCTTCATAAGAATAACGATAATAATCCATGGAGAAGGAGAACAAGGGGGACAAAGGACAGAGACAAATCTCCAAACACATCTAGGTGCTGCGCGACTGAAGAAATCCCCTGTCCTGGTATCCAACCAGGGAAACACCACCATTGTGCTCATTTTTACCGGCATTTTGGATAAAATGACACACAATAGGACCATTTTCAGCGGAACTCTTTATTACCAATCACAAGAATACTGTCCGTATAGTGTTTGAGTCGACGATGTGCGGTGCTGTCGTGTAGAGGGTGACATGCTACAGGACCGGAGGCAGCGCAAGCAAGCCAAGAGAGGGGTGGGGGGGGCGACATGAACCATGGCAATATGACGGTTTGCAAAAGATACGAAGGAATAACGTTGAAGAGGCACGAGAGGCTTGCTCATTACGAGTCGTCTTCAGACACCACACTTGTTGGTGGCCCTTAAAAGGGCCGTTTTTGACGACGTGGAGACTACAGTTCCTCGTCCTCCTGCCTGATGGGTCGCCAGATGTTTGCGGCGATGTACGGACACGAACGGCTCGCGACCCTCAGCAGGATGTCCATCCTCCGGAGGACAAGACGGTAGTGCTCCGGCGAGAGTTCCTCCACACCTTCGGCCTCGACGAGCAGGGCGAGCTTGAGCGCACCTTCGAACACCCACCGGCAAGCCTCGGCCTCAGGACTCTGGTCCCCGAGGAAGTAGGATGCCACGAGGTCGTGCACGTTCGGGGGCTTCTGACGGGCATGTCGTACCTGAAGATGCAAAGAAGATTTTTGTTACTACTATTATTTCGAAAGTTTTATGACCGACCCTACCGGGCTAACAAACAGAAAAAAACACTGGGTCCGGACATTTCATCGAACGCAGTTTCATCGAATACATTTCATCGAAGCCGTTTCATCGACGCCGCCTACTTGAGCAGTATAAATTCTGGATCCAGGAAATATATAGCTATATCTTAACACCCGGAGGATGTAACGAACAGGTGCTAACGACTGTAGCCTTTAAACGGGCGGTTGCTTGAGCCACGAAGCCTAGATATTAAAACCCTATAAATGGATTTCTCCCTTCGGCCTTCTAAGCAAATTATGCTTCCCCTCGGCCATTTTTTAACTATATCACAAGGATAGTGGTCTTAATAATAATAATAATCTATGTAATTACATCATAAGATTGGGGGGGGGGGGGGGAGTCTGAGGAAAAAGCTGCCTACAAGCAGCTTGACGAGCCCTCGGGCCCCCTACAGTGGCATAGAGGGGTCATCATTAAACATAAAATGTGGATGGCGTATCTAAGATATGAATAGAAGCATAAGCTAATTTCACACGAAAATTAGCAACTAAATAAATATATGGTTTGAAGGGAACAACAGAAAGAAGAAAAGCGGAACTGTTTTATACGCACATAAAAATTGCACATTTGCAAATCACAGCACATTTTATGTATTTCAGATGTACTTGAAAATATTGTATGTAAAGCAAACCATATATCTATAAAGGAAGCAATGCAGTATAAGAAGCAAAAAAAAGAGAAGAAATTATACGTAAAGAGACCTTATGTTTCGAAAAGTAGTGCGAAACAAAATCACTGTCAATCTTGACAGTGGCCAATAAAACAACACACACACAGACATTGATTTTATATTTACTTTTAAAACTGTGATCATTCGGTGCAGTTGGAGTCCTTTCAAGGGCGTTTCGTCTTGCTTGAAGACACATATTTTGCTATGTATTGCTGTGTCTATGTCGCATGAAACAAATAAAAAGACGGGTATCTCCTCCTAGTTTATTTTTCGTAATCGGCGGGACTGTGAACCCGGTGGCATTTTTACCTATGTTCTCTTTTCATTAAGCACCATTCTTTCGTAAACAAATAGGGCTAAGATTTTGTTTTCTACTTACTGTCTATGATGCGGTAGCCAAATATTCTGGGAGCGAGTAAACAGGGCCGTAATTCGACTTTTCGTGATTTAACCAGTATCAATCAACGTCTAAAATGTACCCTAATGCTCAAAAAGTTTGTAAAGCGAAATTCGATTAAATGTTTAATTTTGCTATAAAACGGCGTTCGACGTTATGTCTGGTATCAGACAAACATTGTGTTGAGGCTTGCCGAGTGCATCTTCTTACTAACGTTTCACTTTTGCGTTAATTTCAGAAATTAGGCGAACGAGACCATGCATATGTCACCAAATGGTAAAGCTGGAGTTGTGAGGTTTGTATGGTAAGCTAAAGAGAAACTGTAAAAAAAAAATCTTTCATAAACTTCTGAAGGTCATAAACAATGAGTAGTAGTAAAAAAGCACACTACACCAAAATCCTAGCATCGCAGCTGCAATGGGTATGCAACATCTCGAAGAAAGCAGAGAAAATACATAAAAACAGTGAGATATATAGTGAAACAACAAGTACCTTGCGCAGTGAACCACTCGAACGCCAACCACGGGAAGACAAGACTCAAACTCTCCTGTCATGACCTTTTTATACTGTAAAAATAATCTTTTTTTTGTTTTGTTTTTTTACGGAAGGGGTCATTATCACCTTCCTTCCAGGAAAGTGGAAGCACGAGATCAAAGGTTGACCTAGAAAAGAGGGCCTGGCGTGGGCTGTGTGAACGTGTGCAAACTCGGTGGAGGTCGAGTTAGAGGTTGGCACACAAAAGCTTGCCTGGTATTCGTTGAACACTAACACTTAAACCTGTTGCGACCTTGAAAACAAAGAGGGTCACCCGGTGCTTCTTGGGGTGACTTCATTATGTTTGAGTGATTTCATTCATTCTGTTTGGGTGACTCTACGGTTTAACGTTATATACATACAGCTTGCACTTCATATAGTGGGTGGCAAAGACATCAACTGTAAGGCGCCAGAGGACTAATCGTACCTATTATTGTTGCAGCCGGAAAAAGGCCTCGTCACACAAGATTCAAGAACTGCCGTCTACCCATCTTGTGCTGTGGCTGCCACCAGCCCGCGTGCGAGCATCGCCGGGCCGCAGTTGGTCCAGGTTCGCAAAATGCGCAAGACTACGTCATCGTTCATTGCAGCAGCGATCTGTTTTGCTTGAGCGCAAGGCGGCGGTGCGCGTAACGTTCAAAGGTGCCTGAGGACTAATCGCACTCACTATTGCAGCCGAAAGGCCTCGTCACACAAGATTCAAGAACCGCCGTTCACCCATCTTGCGTTACAAGCCGCCACCAGCCCATGCGAGCATCGCCACGTAGTTGGTCCAGGTTCGCAACGCAAGACTGGCTGTCATCAAATTACCAGTGGTGTGCGATCTGCTCCTTGCTTGAGCGGCACACAGCAAGGGCGGCAGCGCGCACAACGTTCGTACAGCGAGAGGGGACCAACTTTCCAAACGCATTGTTGCATAAGCCGTTCGATTTTTTACGCTAGACTTTGTCTTCTCGTGCTGCTGCCAGTTGCCGTTTTTGTTGAGATCGTATTTTCGAAAGGATGGACACTGCTTGCCCGTACTGGCCGAAGAAGTGTCGATGCCAATTCTGGCTCCATGTACAGGATGTGAACACACATATCACGTAGCCCTGTTCGGTAAGCCACTTATGCGACCTTTAGGTCAGCGGTAAAAAATATCCGGTAATCCATGGCGACAACGTGCAAAACTGTGAAATCCAGGGTAAGTTTAAACAGCAAAGAAGAAATAGAGCCTGATGGCGGCTATGTTCGTTACCGCAATGCGAAAATTAGATAGTCTCTGCACTCTGAAGGAAACTGTGGCTGGCATTGAACATTTTATGTATAAACTATCAGACAAATACGACGAAGTGGTAAAGAAAATAAATACAAAAAAGGAGAGACAAAAACTGGGAAACGAGTAGAAATGCTTGAAAAAGTGATGTTTACGGGGAGATAAAAAGATTGGCGGCAGAGGTCAGTACCTAGAAATGGAGAAAGTCAAACTAAATCCAGAAATCCATGGGATCCCCAGGCAGACAGCAACATCATAGCAAAAGTAAATGAAGTCGCCAAAAGTTTACGTACCAGATCAGCTCTTGAATGAAGTTTTCAATAAACCATCGGCTAGCATCCAGATCTGATAAAGTTCCAGGCATCATTGTTCGTTTTACTAATCAGACGACCCGACCGCTTGGCTGAGGTTAACGCACTTTATGACATCGAAGATGAAATTTACATCCTGAAAGTCTTGACAAACATGAAGGGCACTTTGGGAAGCCACATCGGCAGCGTTGGAAACTATCGTTACGTTCGGTATAAAGGAACGTCCTCTCTTATGGAAGAAGGAATGTGAGCGTGTGCACGTGATTAAGTCTTCGGATGATTTACAGAACCAGTATGCTTTTCAGCGTCAGCCTTAGTTGTTTTTTTTTTTTTGCAATGGATGACAACGCCAATTTATTGTTGAATAATAAAATGGATGCTATGAATTTTCCGTTGATGATGACTACTTTTCTTCCGTCAAATGTAAAAACCTTTTGGGAAGTGAATATTTCAGTTTTTTGGTGTTTCGCTATCAATGCCAGATCAGCGCGAAAAAACAAAGTAGATGAGTTTGACTTATTTTTTGATCAATCTAAATTTTTGTTTGATATAATTATGTTTTTTTCAGAAACGTGGTTCACGAGAATACTACCGACGTGTATAAAAGCCGCCAATGTATAACGGCTATTTGTTTGAATCGCCATGGCGTCTCGAAGGGAAGGTGGCGGGGCTATCTCAATGTTAAATCGGACATTTCCCGTGAGATGCTCACTGATTATTGTCTGTGTTCATAACGATTACGAGATACTTAGTGATATTGTGGTATTATTGCTGTTTGTTATCAACGCCATGGGAACCTATCGTTCTTACTACTCTTGAGTTTTTCCGAGTATGCAAATGAAAATAAGTATAACGTAATCTTAGGGGCGATTTTTAATATAAACATGCTTCTTGAAACGTTTTAAACAGATGAATGCACTGATGGGGCATGGATGTAAGCACACGATATGTTCAAAACAAGTGATTACTACTGAATCATCGACACTACTTGATTTATTTATCACAAGTTATGATGAGTCATACCAAATTCAAGCGTCGTGTAATAGCCCATATAAGATCACTTAGGTATATTTTTGTGCATACAAAAATAAAATTTCAAAAACAGAACAATTGCAATTAAAATACAAAACATAACAATTCGGGATAGTTTGAACGATTTTAGACAGAAAATGTCTTGTTTGACCCGAATGATGTCCTTCAAGAAAACGAACGCCGATGCGGCATATAACTGTTTCTGAATAAATTTCAAAAAATTGTAAGTGAAAGTTGTTTTCCACTTAACCACATGTACTTCTAAAAGAGTCGTAAACTATGGATAACAAAGCGGAATTAGTCACGAAAATTCGTACTAAAAATGCGCTGTATAATAAATTTGCAAAACCAGAGAAAGGAAACCTGAAAATTTTAAAACTGTATCGAAACCAACTAAAACAAAGAACTTCTGAAATGCGAGAAGTGTATTTTTGGTATTTTATATGTAGTAACAAAGTTGACGTTGTATGGAAAACTAAATTTGCCCTTTGGGTCGTTCACGTGCGCTCGAAATGCAGAAAAGTTATAAACAACAGCTTGCCAGGAGTTATCAGGTCGAGCGTTGGCAAATGTATTTAATAATTATTTGTTAACCTCGTTAAAGAAAAGTCCCGAGTCAGATGCGTGCAAGTATATAAATTTTCAAAGCGACGCATCAATGTTTCTACGCCTATCATTGATACAGATGTCATATTCGGTCGTGATGAAATAAAATGCAAAGCGATTCCGATGGGATTGTTGATCACGTCAAGAAGTATGTTATCGATCCTATTTCTCCTGTTTAACGCAATAATCTTTAATCGCTATGAAGCCATGTCAGCATTTAATGAATGCAATTGGCTAAGGTAGCAGTCATATATAAAAAGGTATAAAAATGACCTAGGTAATTACCGACCCGTGTATCAACCGTACTGTATTTAAGGGTCTAGAAAAAATTATACACCTGAATGACAACATTTGTGGATAAACACAACATATTAAGTTCATGTCAATTTGGTTTCCAAACATCGTTCTACCGAACTCGCTCTTTTAGCCCAAAAAGAAATATATACTTAAAATTGCTTGATGATAAAAACTTTACTCGGTATATACGTCGACTTCACTAAAGCATTTGATTGCTCTGAAAATCATAACTTGCTAATTAGGAAATTAAATGAGTATGGATTTCTAAAATAAGTGTCACTTTTAAATTACATTTATTCTCCTGCAGACAATATGTAGATATAAACGGTCATCTGAAATAAAAAACCGATTAAGTCTGGCGTTCCTGGCTAGCATTTTAGCCTTTATTATTCAATATCTACATAAATGATATCGTAAATGTTTAACAAACGAATTTTTTTATCTACGCTGATGACGCTAGTTTATTTTTTTACTTTGGAGAAACGCCACAGAGCTTCTATATGACGCCAACGAAATATTACAAAACTTGATAGTTGGAGCAAAATGTAATGCCCTAAAAATAAATGCCAACAAGACAAAAGCAGTTCCTGGAGCTGACCAGAAATAAATATGTCACGATTACTGGAAGATATTTTTTAAATTCTTCGAAAATTGAAATTGTACCCACCTTAAAACTTTAGGTATTTTTTTCAGTGAAAACATGTCAGTGGGACGATCATATTAATTTCATCGCATCTAAACTATCAAGCGTCGTTGGTATTTTTTTATATCGTCATAAACACATCTTGCCTCTTAAAACAAAGTTATTATTATATAATTCATTATTTTACTCGCATATAAATTATGGCTATCTTATATGGGGAACCAATATATATACCAATCTTCAAAAAGATATTTATATTACAAAAAAAATATTAAGAAGCATTATAAACAGTTGGATTATCCAATGAACAATGTTTTCAATCAACTTAGAGTAATGAAAATTCTTTGATTTATACAATATCGTTTATAGTTCAAAGAATATATGGTAGAAAAAAATCAATCTCAGCATTATCTCGCAAGCACTTAGCAAACCTAACAAAAAAGGTATATGTATATCCAACGCGAACTGTAGAACCATGGAAGTACCATTTTTTAGAACTAATATGCGACAAAATACACCTGCTATCATCACAACTCTTCCGAGCACACCAAACTGACAACAGTAGAGAAAATATAGAGTTCGAATGAAGCCGATATCTGGTGAGCAGCTTACGGGAATTAAATCGTATCCATCCTTCAAAACCAAACCTAATAGAAGGCAAGTGTTGATATATCATCTTGGAATTTTCTGGGGGTTGAAGCTGTTCTTTTCGCCCTCGTTTTGTCTACAAATGCCAGTCTGTTCAATTCGGAATTTGCATTATATAATGACACCAATCAATCTTTCTTGTGTGTTAGCTAACATGTTTTCATTGATGTCCTTACTATCAGGTAAATAATTTGGTGCCCGCGTCTCAACCATGCTTAGGTGGCTGGGGACTCAGCCAAGCTTCGTGCTACAGCTTTTTATCCTTTTCACCTTCCAACTGTAAACTGTTGGCAAAATAAAGACCTTTATTATTATTATTATTATTAATAGACGCATTTAAAAATAATAAAAAAGACAGCTTGTTTCATCCTTTCCGTCGAACCCTGTGACCTTACCACACGACGACGAAGATGTGTTCTCATCTTATTAGAAAGAGAGAGAGAAAGAAAAAAGACGCCCTCGAACAAATGTAGGTCTGCAAACTGCTAGGCGTTTCTATTGGATACGTGGAGTGTTCTAGCATCACAAGCGTTTAGCGATAGCTGCACCTCGTGGCTGCACCCATGTGCAATCGATGTCACGTAATGTAAATTTCTCGCTAAATTTGGCGGGAAGCTGAATTGGTGTATAGGTCACTTGACATCAGGTCACGGACGTCAATTTCTCCGATAAATTTAGCGGGGAAACTTAATATATGCGTAGGTCACGTGACGCCAATTTTTCCGCTAAACCTAGCGGGCAAACGGAATTTGCGTATGGCGTTATGTGGCACGAATTTATGGGACGTCAGTTTTCCCGCTAAATTTGGCGGGACAACTGAATTTATCTGTAGGTCACGTGACGTTAACCTTCCGCTAAATCTAGCGGGGAAAATGGACTTTGCACAGGGGTTTTGACACGGAGCCATGTGACCTGAATTTTTTTGCTTTAAAACTTAGCGGGGAAACTGAACTTGTGTTGACGTCATGCATGTCAGTCGATTCTTCTCCGCTAAATCCTAGTGGGGAAACTTAATCCTGCGAACACGAGTTCTGTAACAACGGACCAAAGAACATTTCACGTCTTTGGCAATAGCTCATTAGATAGCTCAGTTGGTAGGGCGCTCCACTGGGAATAGAGGTCCCTGGTTCGATACCAGGACCAGGCGGATTTTTTCGGTCGCGCACCAGTCGCCTAGCTGTGTTTGGCGATTTGTCCTTTGTCTCCCTTCTCCAGGAAATATTATCGTCATTCTTTTCCAGCTCGCTTCCACCTTTCCATTAATTGCATTACCATCCTAACTTTGATCCATGTTCTAAAAAATTAGCTATTCGCCTTGGATAGAATGAAGATAGGAGTGAACATGCATATGCATCAATTAGAAAAGCGCGGATGAATACAGTTGTATCTTTTATTAGCGTATTTACTCGAGTAATAGCCGCACTGTTTTATGGAAGAAAACCTGAGGGTTCGCTTTTCCGCAGAGCACGCAGATTACCAATCACCGCGATCGACAGCATGATTCCAGCTGTTTACAGGACAGAGATAAAGTCTTTGTGCAAATATACCAGCTATGAAGATTGCATTTGATGGAGAATCGTGTTCTTGATCTGGTTATTCGCTATGTTATTTATGCGCAACGCAATGATTGACTGTATATGTGATCAAGGAACCCCGGCGCACTCTGCATCCAAAGTATAGCTGCAGACCCCTGGCAATGTTCTCCGGAAATGCTGCGTGAAACACAGTTATGAGAACCCCTGGGACTCTAGGGCATAGCAATTGCCACTGAGAGCATTCTAGGAGGCTTGACAGCTGTCTACAAACTCTAAATTTCACTCACTCTAGGCCAGTAGTCCTCAAACTTTAAGCTCTTACAGACCCCTTTGATCCACTCAAGGAACCCCGATGCACTCTGCATCCAAAGTATAGCTGCAGACCCCTGGCAATGTTCTCCGGAAATGCTGCGTGAAACACAGTTTGAGAACCCCTGGGACTCTAGGGCATAGCAATTGCCACTGAGAGCATTCTAGGAGGCTTGACAGCTGTCTACAAACTCTAAATTTCACTCACTCTAGGCCAGTAGTCCTCAAACTTTAAGCTCTTACAGACCCCTTTGATCCACTCAAGGAACCCCGATGCACTCTGCATCCAAAGTATAGCTGCAGACCCCTGGCAATGTTCTCCGGAAATGCTGCGTGAAACACAGTTTGAGAACCCCTGGGACTCTAGGGCATAGCAATTGCCACTGAGAGCATTCTAGGAGGCTTGACAGCTGTCTACAAACTCTAAATTTCACTCACTCTAGGCCAGTAGTCCTCAAACTTTAAGCTCTTACAGACCCCTTTGATCCACTCAAGGAACCCCGATGCACTCTGCATCCAAAGTATAGCTGCAGACCCCTGGCAATGTTCTCCGGAAATGCTGCGTGAAACACAGTTTGAGAACCCCTGGGACTCTAGGGCATAGCAATTGCCACTGAGAGCATTCTAGGAGGCTTGACAGCTGTCTACAAACTCTAAATTTCACTCACTCTAGGCCAGTAGTCCTCAAACTTTAAGCTCTTACAGACCCCTTTGATCCACTCAAGGAACCCCGATGCATTCTGCATCCAAAGTATAGCTGCAGACCCCTGGCAATGTTCTCCGGAAATGCTGCGTGAAACACAGTTTGAGAACCCCTGGGACTCTAGGGCATAGCAATTGCCACTGAGAGCATTCTAGGAGGCTTGACAGCTGTCTACAAACTCTAAATTTCACTCACTCTAGGCCAGTAGTCCTCAAACTTTAAGCTCTTACAGACCCCTTTGATCCACTCAAGGAACCCCGATGCACTCTGCATCCAAAGTATAGCTGCAGACCCCTGGCAATGTTCTCCGGAAATGCTGCGTGAAACACAGTTAGAGAACCCCTGGGACTCTAGGGCATAGCAATTGCCACTGAGAGCATTCTAGGAGGCTTGACAGCTGTCTACAAACTCTAAATTTCACTCACTCTAGGCCAGTAGTCCTCAAACTTTAAGCTCTTACAGACCCCTTTGATCCACTCCAGGAACCCCGATGCACTCTGCATCCAAAGTATAGCTGCAGACCCCTGGCAATGTTCTCCGGAAATGCTGCGTGAAACACAGTTTGAGAACCCCTGGGACTCTAGGGCATAGCAATTGCCACTGAGAGCATTCTAGGAGGCTTGACAGCTGTCTACAAACTCTAAATTTCACTCACTCTAGGCCAGTAGTCCTCAAACTTTAAGCTCTTACAGACCCCTTTGATCCACTCAAGGAACCCCGATGCACTCTGCATCCAAAGTATAGCTGCAGACCCCTGGCAATGTTCTCCGGAAATGCTGCGTGAAACACAGTTTGAGAACCCCTGGGACTCTAGGGCATAGCAATTGCCACTGAGAGCATTCTAGAGGCTTGACAGCTGTCTACAAACTCTAAATTTCACTCACTCTAGGCCAGTAGTCCTCAAACTTTAAGCTCTTACAGACCCCTTTGATCCACTCAAGGAACCCCGATGCACTCTGCATCCAAAGTATAGCTGCAGACCCCTGGCAATGTTCTCCGGAAATGCTGCGTGAAACACAGTTTGAGAACCCCTGGGACTCTAGGGCATAGCAATTGCCACTGAGAGCATTCTAGGAGGCTTGACAGCTGTCTACAAACTCTAAATTTCACTCACTCTAGGCCAGTAGTCCTCAAACTTTAAGCTCTTACAGACCCCTTGATCCACTCAAGGAACCCCGATGCACTCTGCATCCAAAGTATAGCTGCAGACCCCTGGCAATGTTCTCCGGAAATGCTGCGTGAAACACAGTTTGAGAACCCCTGGGACTCTAGGGCATAGCAATTGCCCACTGAGAGCATTCTAGGAGGCTTGACAGCTGCTCTACAAACTCTAAATTTCACTCACTCTAGGCCAGTAGTCCTCAAACTTTAAGCTCTTACAGACCCCTTTGATCCACTCAAGGAACCCCGATGCACTCTGCATCCAAAGTATAGCTGCAGACCCCTGGCAATGTTCTCCGGAAATGCTGCGTGAAACACAGTTAGAGAACCCCTGGGACTCTAGGGCATAGCAATTGCCACTGAGAGCATTCTAGGAGGCTTGACAGCTGTCTACAAACTCTAAATTTCACTCACTCTAGGCCAGTAGTCCTCAAACTTTAAGCTCTTACAGACCCCTTTGATCCACTCAAGGAACCCCGATGCACTCTGCATCCAAAGTATAGCTGCAGACCCCTGGCAATGTTCTCCGGAAATGCTGCGTGAAACACAGTTTGAGAACCCCTGGGACTCTAGGGCATAGCAATTGCCACTGAGAGCATTCTAGGAGGCTTGACAGCTGTCTACAAACTCTAAATTTCACTCACTCTAGGCCAGTAGTCCTCAAACTTTAAGCTCTTACAGACCCCTTTGATCCACTCAAGGAACCCCGATGCACTCTGCATCCAAAGTATAGCTGCAGACCCCTGGCAATGTTCTCCGGAAATGCTGCGTGAAACACAGTTTGAGAACCCCTGGGACTCTAGGGCATAGCAATTGCCACTGAGAGCATTCTAGGAGGCTTGACAGCTGTCTACAAACTCTAAATTTCACTCACTCTAGGCCAGTAGTCCTCAAACTTTAAGCTCTTACAGACCCCTTTGATCCACTCAAGGAACTCCCGATGCACTCTGCATCCAAAGTATAGCTGCAGACCCCTGGCAATGTTCTCCGGAAATGCTGCGTGAAACACAGTTTGAGAACCCCTGGGACTCTAGGGCATAGCAATTGCCACTGAGAGCATTCTAGGAGGCTTGACAGCTGTCTACAAACTCTAAATTTCACTCACTCTAGGCCAGTAGTCCTCAAACTTTAAGCTCTTACAGACCCCTTTGATCCACTCAAGGAACCCCGATGCACTTCTGCATCCAAAGTATAGCTGCAGACCCCTGGCAATGTTCTCCGGAAATGCTGCGTGAAACACAGTTTGAGAACCCCTGGGACTCTAGGGCATAGCAATTGCCACTGAGAGCATTCTAGGAGGCTTGACAGCTGTCTACAAACTCTAAATTTCACTCACTCTAGGCCAGTAGTCCTCAAACTTTAAGCTCTTACAGACCCCTTTGATCCACTCAAGGAACCCCGATGCACTCTGCATCCAAAGTATAGCTGCAGACCCCTGGCAATGTTCTCCGGAAATGCTGCGTGAAACACAGTTTGAGAACCCCTGGGACTCTAGGGCATAGCAATTGCCACTGAGAGCATTCTAGGAGGTTTGACAGCTGTCTCACAAACTCTAAATTTCACTCACTCTAGGCCAGTAGTCCTCAAACTTTAAGCTCTTACAGACCCCTTTGATCCACTCAAGGAACCCCGATGCACTCTGCATCCAAAGTATAGCTGCAGACCCCTGGCAATGTTCTCCGGAAATGCTGCGTGAAACACAGTTTGAGAACCCCTGGGACTCTAGGGGCATAGCAATTGCCACTGAGAGCATTCTAGGAGGCTTGACAGCTGTCTACAAACTCTAAATTTCACTCACTCTAGGCCAGTAGTCTCTCAAACTTTAAGCTCTTACAGACCCCTTTGATCCACTCAATGAACCCTCGATGCACTCTGCATCCAAAGTATAGCTGCAGACCCCTGGCAATGTTCTCCGGAAATGCTGCGTGAAACACAGTTTGAGAACCCCCTGGGACTCTAGGGCATAGCAATTGCCACTGAGAGCATTCTAGGAGGCTTGACAGCTGTCTACAAACTCTCAACTTCACTCACTCTAGGCCAGTAGTCCTCAAACTTTAAGCTCTTACAGACCCCTTTGATCCACTTCAAGGAACCCCCGATGCATTCTGCATCCAAAGTATAGCTGCAGACCCCTGGCAATGTTCTCCGGAAATGCTGCGTGAAACACAGTTTGAGAACCTCCTGGGACTCTAGGGCATAGCAATTGCCACTGAGAGCATTCTAGGAGGCTTGACAGCTGTCTACAAACTCTAAATTTCCCACTCACTCTAGGCCAGTAGTCCTCAAACTTTAAGCTCTTACAGACCCCTTTTGATCCACTCAAGGAACCCCGATGCATTCTGCATCCAAAGTATAGCTGCAGACCCCTGGCAATGTTCTCCGGAAATGCTGCGTGGAAACACAGTTAGAGAACCCCTGGGACTCTAGGGCATAGCAATTGCCACTGAGAGCATTCCTAGGAGGCTTGACAGCTGTCTACAAACTCTAAATTTCACCTCACTCTAGGCCAGTAGTCCTCAAACTTTAAGCTCTTACAGACCCCTTTGATCCACTCAAGGAACTCCCGATGCACTTCTGCATCCAAAGTATAGCTGCAGACCCCTGGCAATGTTCTCCGGAAATGCTGCGCAGAAACACAGTTTGAGAACCCCTGGGACTCTAGGGCATAGCAATTGCCACTGAGAGCATTCTAGGAGGCTAGACAGCTGTCTACAAACTCTTAAATTTCACTCACTCTAGGCCAGTAGTCCTCAAACTTTAAGCTCTTACAGACCCCTTTGATCCACTCAAGGAACCCCGATGCACTCTGATCCAAAGTAGTAGCTGCAGACCCCTGGCAATGTTCTCCGGAAATGCTGCGTGAAACACAGTTTGAGAACCCCTGGGACTCTAGGACATAGCAATTGCCACTGAGAGCATTCTAGGAGGCTTGACAGCTGTCTACAAACTCTAAATTTCACTCACTCTAGGCCAGTAGTCCTCAAACTTTAAGCTCTTACAGACCCCTTTGATCCACTCAAGGAACCCCGATGCATTCTGCATCCAAAGTATAGCTGCAGACCCCTGGCAATGTTCTCCGGAAATGCTGCGTGAAACACAGTTAGAGAACCCCTGGGACTCTAGGGCATAGCAATTGCCACTGAGAGCATTCTAGGAGGCTTGACAGCTGTCTACAAACTCTAAATTTCACTCACTCTAGGCCAGTAGTCCTCAAACTTTAAGCTCTCACAGACCCCTTCTGATCCACTCCAAGGAACCCCGATGCACTCTGCATCCAAAGTATAGCTGCAGACCCCTGGCAATGTTCTCCGGAAATGCTGCGTGAAACACAGCTTGAGAACCCCTGGGACTCTAGGGC
>JAZHYW010060175.1:0-11111 GCA_037355805.1 Ixodes ricinus | reverse complement strand
TATTATTACGCGTTTAATTTACGTATTACTAATCATGACCCAAGATATGTTCTCTGCTGTTACAACAGGTCGTGAAAACCAGTAATAATTGTTTGTTGAAAAATTCATTAGAAGCACTTGTGCAACAATTTAATTAATTAATACCCCCGAAAGTGAAAATAAAATACACTAGCGCCGAACACTTTATCAAGCAATAGCTTGATTGCAATCTTAGAACAGTGTACTGCATGTCATCACTGCATCGTCAACGTGGTCATCAAACTTATTAAAGATAATTAATATTTTAGTTAACTAGCCTAATGAACCATTTAGCACGGGTACAGATTAAAGGATAGGGCTATTCAAGAGACAATTCAAATAATGTAGTAGTACGAGTAACATTCGCTCCGCCTCTCAGTGTTTTTGGCGACAAATGATGGTGCAATTAATTTCGTCGACTGCCATATATACAGCTAGTGCGAAGGTAATATCAAAGAGAAACTCGAGGTGTCACTGACGTGTAAATTCAGTAGGTGTCTTCTGCTTCCTCTGTGTACGTAGTATTTAGGAATTATCTTCTATGTACGTATTACCTACCATGTAGCGTTCCACAAGTCTGGGGTACTTAGGCAAACATTTTTTTGGGTTGCTGGTTAAAGAGAGTTATAGGGTAAGCCATAAGAAGTCTTTTAATAACCATTAGACAAGCTAAAGCGCTATGGCTGGACAGCAATAAGAGACCATAAACCAGAAGACTAAAGGAAGCCCATAAGGCGACCATAAAAGTTCCTAAAGTCAGCCATAAGAAATTCTTTAGCTAATTAGAACAAAAAATAGATAAAGCCGACCATACAAAATTTTTCTATAGCCGACCATAGGACATTTTTGTATGGGAGTATGCCCAAAACCAACGAGCGCCTTCTGAAACCGGAGCGGCTGCTGAGAGGATGCTTGCGCAGCCCCAAAAGACTCTAGAGATGCCAAATAAAATTAAGTGCTTGTTGGTTCGCTTCTCGTCGTTGCCCTGCCACGTGACGGCGCGTCAGTCCGAGTTAGCTTCGAAGATTTTTGCGATTGTTTTCAAACAAAATTTATCTTTCTCCAAAATGACACATTATGTCCTTTCCCATAATTATCTAAGAGTCTTTTAGAGGAAACTAGCTTGTGTGGTTTTGCTTTTACACATTTACTGCGTCTATCAGATTGTCTAGAGACTGTAGGGCGTCCTAAGATCAAGGGGTGTACTCAGACAAGAGACTGTGTAATTATCGGTCAGGGTGTGCAGAAGATGTGGAAAGCCGTTTTTGTCTTCAAAGTTACGTACCTAATGCTATTCTTTTTTTTCAGGGCAGTAAAGGAAGAAAAAGTGTAATGTTTCGAAAACTGTAATCAGCGCTGCGTACATGTTTGACTCCGCACCGAAGAAGGGTGGTTTGTCCAACTTGTGACAAATAGATAGGGGTTTGAGCTTTCCGCGTTTATATTTGGCAAAATATTATTTCCTTTAAAATAAATCGAGGCTTCTCAGAAGCCGAAAACGCGAATAAGAACATCTGTAAGGAAATGTTGGAATTTAAGCAAACAGCGGGGAGTAAGAAAGAATAAGGCAGTGGGCAACGAGCAACGCATTTTCCTTTTTCGGTTATTCGATCACATAAGCCCCAGAACGTTGAGGACTTCAGCATTACCTAAATCTGCTCAATCATTGAACGTGCAGCACTAGGTCTGTTCGATTCGACTGAACTATCTGAACTAGATCAGCAGTGCAGGAACTTGTGCATTCGATTGAACCGGAAGTTGCACGGCCGCTGCACTGGCGCGTTCGATTCATCCCAGTTCTGAACGAGTTCAGACCCAGTTCCTCAAAATATTGCACCGGCTCCGGAGTCAGTTCAGCGTCCGTGCAGAAGCAGACGACAAGAGCAGACGGCGAAAGCAGACGACACCCCTCGTCGCGTCTCTGCTCGCGGTGCCATTTTTCGCAGCTCTTGCTCAAATGTCTGCGATGTTTAACAAAAACGCCGATACGGAGGTTGCATTTCCTCATTACAATAATAACTTACCCGCGGGGGACGCAGGATTGAGGTCGCAACCGAAGGTAGGAATTCGATTGATTATGACATTCTGAAAGCGTTTTTAGGCACCTGCTCGTGTAGGTTGGGCTCTCTGTGGTAAGTGTTCGAAATATTGGCTCACGTAAATTGTTCCTTTTTTGATGCTATGTGGGGATCCACCGTTGCGAAGTATTCTTCCTTGCAGGCACGGGAAAGGTGTTGCGCTCTTGATAGTCCCGCCTTCCCAGTTGCTGTTGGATGCGCCGCTGACGCCTCCGATACGGCCGCAGAGGTCTGGGATTTAGTTCATTGGCCACGCGTTGCCCACGCAGCCAGCAGGACATAGCACTGTCTGCTTTGATCACGCTCGTATCTCTGGACGCGCACTAACGGGCCTGGAAAAACGCCGAGAATCAGCATTGGCTTGGTAGTTTTTCATGCAGGATGCTTTCTTGAGAATCAGGAATAAACGACTTCAGCTTGACGCCCGAAAGTTATGGTCGATAACTATGCCCAGCCGAAAACGCTATCGTAGGGCCTTCGTCTTCGAGGCGACCTCTACTGACGCCGCTCGCTGCCGCTAGTGACTCCCGACGCAAAATCATCCCGATGCCGCGAACCTATTGTAGAAATGCGAAACTCAAGAGCACTTGGAATGAGATCTACTATTGCAAAAATGTGTAAGGAGGACACGACGAACGCTTTTGGAAACGACAGGAACCGAACGGCCGTTAAAAATGCAGAAAGAAACACGTTACACATTCCATGCAGAGAACGTTTTTAGTACACTCGAATAAAAAATATTCACAGAAAATAGATATTCCGTTGTGCTACACTAAAAAACTAAGGAAGAGCCACGAATGGTCTTATCAAGCCGCGACTAATTAACAGCAGCCTACAACGTGGCGCGGAGAAGCAAAGAGCCAACCAGATGCAGACGACACATTGTGTGCTTCCGCTCTGAAAGCCGATTACGGCGCCAGGTCCCTTAGCGCGGCGGCTGCGCTGGTTCTGCGCCGCCGCTGCACGGCTCCTGCACTCGTCTGAACTCGGACAGAAGTGGTTCAGAACTTTCTGGCCGAATCAGAACAGACCTACTATTTACAGAGGACAAATATATTCAAAACCATCAAATGGTTGGTCATATATTTTATGTTTTCTTTTTTATCTATATCAGAACCGTTTTAAATAATATTCGCTTACATTTAATATTGCTTAACGCTAATATCTGTAATAAAGAATAGAAACCTACATGGAACGTACAAACGCTCAATTGGAAAAAAATACCGCTCATTAGTGTTTTTTATTTTATTTTCTGCTGCAGCCATCTCTCCTTCCGCTGCAGTACGCCATGGAATCGGCGTTCATAGACATAATCGCCGAGTCTCGGCAAAAAGAACGCCACCCGACACGTGAGTTCGTAAGATCGTCCAACAGGATCGAGGAGACGGAGGCAAATTTCACAATGACGCATTCTCGACACGGCTAACGACGCCGGGAAGTACTCTAGGACGCGCTTATTTTAATTGATAATAAATAAGGAGGGCTTCGAAGTCTAAAAATACAAATAAAAAAACAATTATCAGTATCCTTGAGACATCAAACGCGTCTCACACTTATTATCGGTGACAGGTTAAGAATACGGTAGAATAGAGTAAGATTACAGCCTTGAGCGCGAGCCGTTGTGTCTTTGATAACGCCTTGTCGCACGCGAGGCCAACCGTGCGGAAGACGGTTTCTTAGAATGTCGCCGACTATAATAAATTTTAACGCTGATAGCGTTTAAGAGCTCGTGTCAGAAAATCTTGCGTCGGCGTCGGTGGGACCTTATAATCCCAGAATGCAACGCCCACAGCCACGTGCGACGTCGCGTGTGACGTCACACGTGTCTGTGACGTCATGACCCTATGGACCCGCTACATGTGGCGGAAAAAATTTTCGCTAAATTTAGCGGAACATTTTCTTGCCAAATTTGGCTAGAAAATTTCCCCGCCAAATTGAGCGAAAAACGTTTCTCGCCAAATTTAACGGGTCGATAGGGTCATGACGTCATCACGTGTGACGTAGCGCGACATGGCGTAACACGTCGCATGTACCGTGACGCTACCATTAGGCCACGCACGTGCTTGCAGGAGCTTGGGGACGGCGTTTGTTGAAGGCTGGGCGAACGGCAACCGATAGCGCTATCGCATTCCACTCTTCAAGGCGAAGCCTGAGCGTCCTCAAGTTTTTCTGCAAGCTTTTTGGTGGTTTTATGGGGCATTTTGATCTCGGACCAAGAAGAAACAAAAATGAAAATGTATGAATACGTGTTGGGGTTATAATATCGCCAATCAAAAATTGAGACAGTTTGTGTAGGATTAGTAAAAATAAATTTTACCAGCGTGTATAGAACGCATTTAAGTCGTAAGTGGTTATGCCATCTTATATGTTTCAGTGTGTTTAATGGCCATATTCTTGTAATTAATTTCGCTGTAGTCACTGAGAGCTCAAGAAAGCGCCAGACGCCACGCCCTCTTTTCCTTGAATTGACAGTGACTAGTGGGTATCTATCTTTGTTTTTGTCTTTTTGAACCCTGAGTGGGGAAATCAAATTTCAGAGTGCTGAAATCTCAAAAGTTCCCACGCTTCTTTTTTTGTTTGTTTGTGTGTGTTTTATTGCAATGAAATAATGTTAGTTGTTATTGCTGGTATTTTTGTTGTTGCCTTTGAATGTCTTTTTTCTGTTTCTTTCTTTCTCTTTTTTGGGGGCACTTACCCACAGTAAGAATTGGACAAAGATCTGAATTATGAGATCATATGTTATCTTCTGTTGCTTTAATTTTGAATATCTAAGTTGTAGGTAATAAGTGAGTTCACTGATTACCTACTAGTTAAACATGAAGCGAGAGAGAGAGAGAGAGGAGAGAGCAAATGAAAACAATTTGTGGTGTCTAAGAACTCTGGATTTTAGTCGGGGTGTGTTGTATCTGGTGGAGGGACGTTGCAGCAAGTTTCTGTTTTCCGCAGGTGGAGCTGCAAAGGCTCCCGTATCCTGGGCTTTTTTACGGCTCCCGAAAGTCCGAAGAACGAACCCTAAGCCTGACGGCGCTGAGGTTCGCCATTGGCTTCTTCGTTCCCTTCGGCGTCGTTGTGGTCACCCTGGTCAGGGAGAAGCGTTCCGGAATGAAGGTATACATCCCGGGATGCATGCGCACGGGTCCATATAGTGTTGACTCGGCGGTTTAAAGCTGTCCCGATTTATAGTTACACAATGCCAAGTTATACGATCAAATGGTCTAGTAGTAACGACAAGGAGATCTTTTTCTTTTTATCAAATACAAATTAAAAAAACAAAAACGTGAAAGCTACACAATTGCGGTCTGCCCAACTGCGTCATACGGGCAGGCGGAAATTATGTTCAATAGACAATGCAACTAACAGATGAGTAATTAACGAACAGATTCACGAAGTACGTTTTTAATTAGATGTGTTAGGGCACATCTTTATATTGAAAATCTTTAGTCAATCAATGTTGAAGGCCAGCCAGGTTTATTTATTTGAAATCCTGGATCGAGAACCGCAGTTCGAGTTTTTCATTGTCAAACTTTGTTCTTTCATTCACGTTTTTTGGTTCAAAAACAAATTGACAGTGTTATAAGTGCCCAGTTCTCATAGATAGTACGTACATTTGACCTCGCAAATACCGCAAAACCTTCGCTCTAGTCGGAAATGCAGTTCCAGGGTCAACGCATAGATGGCGCCAGCTTCCCAGTGTGCCCTCTCGTAATAAAAGGTCGCAAGCTCTAGGTCGTAAGCAAATGGAAGCGTGTAAGCGGGCTTTGAAGAGCAAGCTTACTATTTAAAGCTGACATTTTTCTTCAACGTGGCCATGAAATGAATTTTGGACTGGGATAAATAATTTTAAAATAATATTTTGCTAATCGCGTATCGTTTAGTGGGGGAAAAAAAAAGAAAGAGGGCAGAAAGTGAACAGTTTGCTTTTCAGCACGAAAGGTTGAAAATATAGCTGACTATTTCTTACCTGCTTTCCTTCGAAAGTTCTCCGCCTTTCCACTGTGATGCATCCGGGGTGTCGAAGCTCGTCAGCCGACCCCAGCTCATGCATCGGACTCGAGCCCCGCGTCACTCGGACGTACTCGCTCGTCAGAGATCATTCCGTCGACGAATTTTTGGATTCGAGCTCGTGGCCAATGAGTGTCATGACTTCACTTCTCATCACTTACGAATGTCGAGATTCATGCTGTTCTCAAAATGCACGGTGGAAGCTTGGAGTCATTGCGTTTGATGGAATACTACGTTGCGACGACGTGATTTCTCGTTTCGCTTTGGTTGCACTCCTAAAAAAAGGAGTAGTACTTGGTCCTTTGGGAGGAATAACTAAGAAGGGAGTATTTTTCACTGATAAGTCTCTACAAAACTTGTAACAGCCGAACTCACTCCATTTTGCTTTTCACTCCCTTACATTGGTCCTTTCGGGACTAACTCTTTTGCCGCCCAATGGATCATTTGGCACCCTATCAAAATGCTATAAGGGGGCGAACTTTACCCTCCCAAGGGATCCAAAACGGTCGGCAAGAAAGAAGAGGTTGAAAAATAATTTCATGGTCAGTGACACCGCCATTTTTTTAAAGTTAAACATATAAAATAGCGCAAAAAACACAAGGACAAAAAATGTACAAGACAAGCGCTTAAATTTTTTTTTGCCAGGCGATTTATTATGGTTTTAGAAGACTAATCAATTAATATTTTGCTACAGCATCACGTATTTTTTTTATAAAGTAAAAACACGCAACTGCTCGAGGCCGAGATCAAAACTGGACTGGGGAGGAAGAAGAAATATAGAGTAGAAAGTTACCAGAAGTGACGCTTTGCAACTTTTTTTTCTCTCTTTCAGTCAACGTCATTTGCAGCTTTTTACAAGCAACATAAAATGGGTATCATGTTTCTTGTCTATTTTAAGCCTTGAGTGTGTGCCTTTGATGACCCCCGACTTTTATTATCTCTGGTGGTCGCATCGATACCTTAGAAAACGGCACGTGACCCCGGAGAAGAGAGTGAGCGCGACTCAAACGGCCAGTTCTCGATCGGCGGTTTTTGGGAGAAAAAAAGAATTTCAAGGCCGGAAATTGTGTTCTGAGTAGTTGGGCTCTCGTATGTCATGTAGAAATAAAAACCTTGGCCGAGCATAAATACCCTGTCAGTGTCCCTTTAAGTTTAAAGGTCGCACATCGCGCGCACAGGGGATGCTGCGGCGGGCGGGACTTAGCGACGGCTTCTACTGGTTGGGCCACCTGGCCGAGGGCGTGTTCGTCGTGGCCCTGTCCCTGGCCGTGATGTACGTGATGCTCTTCGGCATCTACAACCAGAGGGGCACCACGTTCCTCTTCTACGCCGACAGCACGCTGGTCATGGCCGTGCTCATGGTGTTCGGCCTGCTCACCATCCTGCACGCAATGCTGCTCTCCGTCTTCCTTTGGAACGGTGAGGGCGCCCTCAGAAATGCCACCTAGATGAGGACAAGGCCTGACCCTTTCTCTTCCAAACGTCATCACTAGTGGGTTCACGAAACGCACTTTAGCGCGTTTTTCGCTTGGGCCGGGTCGGGGATCCACTCACGATGACGTCGCGGGCAGGCATTGCCTTCAAGATCGCGTTGGTCTGGCTGCAGAAAGAAGTAGCTGAGCGCGTGTTGGCAGCGAGGTTCTTTGACATGGACTTCATACCATCAAACGTATATCGTTCACGGCAGGCAATCGAATGCCGACCCACGATTTCATCAAACGACATTGGACTGGAACTGTAGAAGCAGTTTTCTGAGGGGCGTTACCAAGTAAAATTTAAAAAAAAGGAAAATACCGGCTACGTTTTTTTTTATTTTTAGTGAATTTTGTCTGTTTTGGTGTTTTAATAGATTGTAAAATGAATCTGTATGGTAGTTCATGTCCTTTTGTGATTTTGAGTGCAGAGGCACCGATCGTGCATTTATGATTACTGACGGACTAAAGGGGACATGAAAACGATTTTGAAGTTTATTTTAAGGATTGAAATATATGTCAGGTGTCATCCGGTTAATATTGATGAAGGTTTAGCCCGGAGTGGCACTTGCGCGCCCTATAAATTAATTTAGCAGATGCAGCAATATTCACGCCGGGACGATGACAGCAACGCTCTAGACTACAAGAAAAATATTTTTTCCTTTTTTTCATTTGGATTGACATCAATTGGATTGACATCGCTTGTCAGGCGACTGGTTGAAGCGAACCTAGCTTGCTCGTCTTCGTTTTCCATCGTAAATTGCTAAAAAATGCATCGTTTTTTTTAAATTCAGTAACAGTAAAAATTATATATTTTGTCAGACAGGTTACGGCAATAGAAATGCAATTTCAGTCCGCTGGCGCATGAACTAAAATAGCAGAGCGCTCTTCCCTAGTGAACACTGGTCGGGGACTGACTTGAAAAGTGTTTAGTGTAACGATAACATAACATTTTTGTTTCTAACAAAAAAAAAAAGATTAAATGGCCCATCATTTTTTTAAATTTATTGTGTCACGCGATTCTCAGTTGCACGCGTGGAGCGAGTTGCAGAAACTGTTCCAGGCTGACGGGTTTCAGTTTCCGGTACTCTTCCGAGTCCACGTAAAAAATTACAGGAGGACGCTTAAGCTTCTGCCTTTAAGAGTGGAACATGATAGCTTCACATGTAAACGGTCCCGCTTGTTTCCAAGCCGTGCAAGCCTGCCTGCGTCGTTTAGTCAATAGCGTGTCTGACTTGCCATCAAAGGGCCGTGGGTTCGAATCTCGACTGAAAGATTTCAATGTTTTTTTTGTTTTGTTCTTTATTTAAGGCAAATTACCTATTTTCTAAAGTGAAATAATTTGAGACATGCGGCTACCTTTAATTCGCATTACATGTCGTGTTTTAATCACTTTAATTCTACACGTGATGTCACGTATCCACGCGAGCGTTGTCGGTTGTTTGAAATTCCCGCCCGAGGTCATGTCCGAGCTGTCGACCAATTAGGATTTTCCCGTCCCGCCGACGCCGTCTTTTCTGCGACACGAGCTCGTTAAAGCTACCACGTTAACAGCTTCTGCCAGACCTCGTCTAGCACGCCCCGATATTTTTTACACATCCATTCAGTTTTTCCTCCAACGAGACTTTTCTGCGCCTGTAGTGTACTGAAGTGCTGCGCCCGAATATTCGGGAAGCCCCCACCCCCCCCCCGCGAGCCAAAGACTCCGTCGCTTTTACGCAGAGCCTCCTCGAGCAGGACCATGCCTACTTGCGCCATGTCTTGGATTATTAAAGCTGATAGCGTCCGCGTTAAGCCTCCCACGGTGTCCTGTCTCCCTTGGTAGGTAACAGCGACACGCAAACATTGTTGTTCCTACGTAATGCGGTAGCGTCGCCAGCAACGTGATTGGCAAGGAACGATGTTGACAAAAACAGAAGTGAAATCCGTTTACAACTCCCTGTCACCCCGAATTAGAGCGCAGCTCTATAGAGGAGGAGGATGGAAAGATACTGAGGGGAGGGCATACCCCTCCTCCCTCATCCTCCTCCGTCTCCTCCTCCTCGCCTCATTCTTCAATCTCCTCCGGGGGGGAGAGGGTCACATGACCTGGGCAGGGGGGGGGGTCAAGTGACCTCGGGGAGGGAGGGTCACGGCCTCGGGGGTCACGTGACCTGGGGCCCCGCACCTCGGGGGGTTCGTGACCCCTCCCCCACGAGGTCACGTGACCCCGGGGGGGGCTTCGCGCGGCTGCATTATGGGACATTTCCCAGAATGCACCGCGCGGTTACACCGACGCCGACGCCGCACAAGCCGGAAACGGGCGCCTAAGAGCTGCGCTCTAAAAAAAAAAGGTCGTACACAGTGGCGTTTGGATGCGTTTGAATGCATTGCGTCGACACACCACCGTGAGTCAGCGGGTCTTCCGTGCTTCGCGCGAAGCATGGCAACTAATTGAAGGAATACTTTGGCAAGCGGTATACGAAGCACAAATGTCCTGGTTGCCCGCAGTCCCAACGCTGTGTACAAAGCCGCTCAAACCACAAAGTGCCGCTACAGCTCACCGTGCCATCCTTGTACGCCCATGACCACTAAATTCCTCCGCAATCGACGGTTCACTGTTGACGTCACCTCCGTTTTAAGAAAGGTTGTAAGGTGGGGAAAGCCGAGCGTCACTTTGGGTTTCGTTGATTTGTTTTATACGAAATGATAAGGTTCGTAGAAGTGAAGAAATAGATTGATCATGTACTGCTGGAGCCCTAGAGAGTCTCAAAACACCTTTTATCTTGTTAAAGTTCGAAAATTGTCTTTATGGATCTTTTCAAAAACTCACGAGAACGACTAATTATGCTTTCACTTCTTGCGTCTTGATGCGTTTCTCTGGGGATCTTATCGGCCAATGCCACAATCTCACTAGGGACATCTAGGGAACTGGTTTCGCACACTCGATACTGTACGATGGGCCCTCCGGTACGAACTCCGCATATACGAGTCTTCTGTGGCAGCTCATGCAGTTCGTACCGTATAGGGTACGAACTGGGCATGTGTCTTTTTGCACTTCCACTATAGCGGAGGTGCAAAAGGGCTCGGGGTACACCTAAACACTTCTTATGAGTTGTGAATGCAAAAGAATGCATGTCCTTCTTCCGCTCCCTTATTTCGTCTGCGGCGTACTTACGTTGACAGCCGAGCGCGCTCTCCCCTCTCCCAGACTCACCTTGGGCGTGGAGCCGCTGCCTCGCTGGACGGCCAGACGCTTCGTGTACCTATGCGCTGGCGGCGCGGACACGCAGCGCCGTGGGATTTCGGTCGTTGAAACTGACGCACGGCGGTCCATGGGAGCCTCGCTCATTGAAACTATGACGCGCGCCAGCCAATGGGACCGAAGCCTAAATCCATCAGATTTCGGCTTCACTGCGCTCCATTGGGAGCGGGGAAACTAGGTGCCGTTTGGTTAGGCTTTTCGCGCGGCTTCAAAGCTGAGAGGCCATCAGACCTCGGCTTCACTTAAAGAAAAGAGTTCAGGTGCCATTTGGCGCGGCACCTAAACTCCTTTTCACAC
>JAZHYW010060173.1:0-16116 GCA_037355805.1 Ixodes ricinus | reverse complement strand
CCATGTTTAATAGAACACATACGTAAAAGAGTAAAAGCGCACATGCGCATAAAGTACACTTAGATTAAAAACCCCGAAGAAGCCGGACGACACTAGTGATTGATTGAAGCTTGGCTGATAAAGGCGTGCTCCGATCGGAAAGGGCGATAGAAGGAGCGCTGACACAAACATTCGAGCCACGGACCCTTATCGAGAAGGCCTCATGTATTTCACGCTCCAGCTGTGTTTTAAATCTTCCCGCAACTTTAGTTCTTTGGAACTCCGGTTGGCATGCACATCTATCGCAGTGTACAGCCAAATGGCCAGACACCAACTAGCCCAACTCGCAGTCCTAAGGCTGAGTAACTTCTTTTGAAACAAAGTTTCTTTTCCTGCGGGGAATCTGGCTTCGGAAATAAACACAGTTCGCGGATAGCTCGTGTCAGCTTTCATGTGCTGCTCCTCTCGTCGCGTACAAGAGACGTAGCGTCCTCGTTAAGCAATATTAAGCTCAAATTTGCTCGATTCGAGGACACCATATTGAGATGCAGGAGACGGAAGAATTTCGTTCCCCTGCTTCAAGGACGAGTTTCTCCCTTTCTAAAGGAACATCAGTTATCAGACAGTTCTTCCCTTAGGAGTACTATCGATACCTTTTTTAAAGAGTGTACTACCAGTCGAGCGGCACAGACAACTGGAGCAACCACCACCGCCGGGGATGAAGACGATTGTATTGACGCTCCACGGCCACCAGGGGCACCCAAGACGGCCATGGGCGTCCAGTGGCCCGGTTTTTCAGACTCGCTTGGCAGGAGCAGTCGTGCCCTTTGACGTTGATATTCCTATATCAAAACTAAACAAGACTGCGTTTTTTATAAAGGATGCGGAACTGGCAGAAACTACGTAAGTTGGTTTCACACTTTGCGAAAGTTGATGACTCAGCTCAGTTTGAGAGGGTTAGCCGGCTGCCGGCTGCCAGTCAGCTTATTTTTGTTATAATTTTGTTTTCCTAATTTTACCTCTATGTCTATTTCAACGATTTCAGCGATGTCTATAGTCGTGCCGGTCGGGAAGCACCAGCACAATGTGCTGGCGCGCATTGTACTTTGTAAGTAAGAAATAAATCTATCTTCATATGCCAAGTGTCAATCTAGTTTAATACGTAGGATGTCAAAATGCCAAGCAATAATTTAATTCTCGCATTGCCCCAATGTTCTACTTCGTCCTTATCACTCGCTTCCTCTTTCTTCTAAATTTCGCACATCCCCCGAAATGGAAAATGGAAAGCGCAATGACTGTCGATAATATACAGTTTTCAACTGGTCTCATTTTGAGGCTTCAGTCGCTTTAGGTAGCACTTATTTCCAGAGATGCAAGTGTAGGCAGCGACACTCGACAAGATGTCGCCGCCTTCGCCAATGTTGTCATAGTCGAGTTGTTTCTTGACTTGGAATTCTGTGTTCAACTGGCGTACCATCTCGGTCCCCATGCGCTTGCGCGTTCGACGCATTATGCATGTAAAGTCTTAATTCACACGTTGTTCTCCATTGTCCTGGATATTTTATGGCCCTTCCGTTGTTTACCAGAACGTAGAGGCTGCCTGGCTTCCGCTGTGTCTGGGAGCAAAACACAATTCTTTTATTAGATAACCTGGCAGCAATCCCGGCTTCGAAGTAGTCCTTGTAGTTTGATCCCTTACCTTATGAAGCCACGGAAGCTGGAAAATCGTTTATAAAATAATTTTCATTTTTTTCCTTGTTAATTAAATTTTTTAAGGCTTGAGTATTACTTCGTAGTGTCCTTTCTGTTGTCCGGTGGCCACTCCGTCACCCAAATGGATGAGAACGGCGTTGCCCTTGTGCAGAATCTTCCCGAAAGTACCCTCCCCGGTTCAGATCACCGGAGCGCTGGCCATGTGCCCCTTGTTAGCAACCTGTACTTGGCAATTTTACTTCGAGTTGTATAAGTAGGGGTCGATGTCAGTCCTCTTTTTTCCGATACTTCCAGCGCCTCTGGGACGTTCCTGTACACCATGTTCGGAGTGGAGCCCTTGTATTTGTCGCACAAAATTTCCGAGAATCATATAACTTGAACTAGCATTTTGGCTTCTTCTTTGCAGCGCATGCCTCAATACGTAACGGGAATGCCCTGTTTGTAGTCGTTTAATAAGTTTGTATTTTATAACGTCGCCCCCGTCATGCGGTTCATTTTATCAAAGAAAGTGCTGAATCTCAATACGTCCACCATCCGGATCGATTTTTATGCAATACACACACACATATATATATATATATATATGGATCGAAGGTTCTTTTAGCGTTTATCCCATCGTTGGTGTATAGGCACTAGGCCGTTGTTTTCCGAAGGTCTAAGAATCTCCATGTGACAATCTTCTATATTAAATATTTTTCGATGAGTAGACGTATTTCAGGTGAGCCTAGCATGTCAGAAAACAAAATTTTATCAGCCAGACTGGTATCCTCATCATGCAAAAACGCGTAAAGGTGTCATCTGCGATTGTGGTTGCTATGTCCTGACACATTACTGGTTTAAAAAGTGGCTCGACTGTGCACTCAGTGTAGTGGTACTGACTTTTAAGCCGAAGATTAACGACAATGCTATGATGTAACATAATGTTTGAAGTACTAGCCATCTGTGTTAGTGCTAGCTTTGTATTTCATAAATGCTGCATTTTAAGCGCTGTGCAACATCCTCTGTGATGATTGACCTTTGGGTGCCTCCTTCAAGGACTCTCTGGTGTAGCTAATGCCCCTTTAACTGATCGCCCACGCACATAATTTTTGTCGGTGGATGGGATTACCTGGTCTTGCCCAGCCGAATACTTGTGCTCGGGGTCAGAAAAATAAGCCGAGACGACTAAATCTACTTTTTTTCTTTCTTTTCTTGAGTGGTCGAATGACTGTTCACATTGTGTATGCGTGTCGTACGATACAATTTGCGCGCCATAACCACCTTTTGCAATTCCATGCGTGATGCCCTTTGGTTGAAAAGCGGAAATATAAATGTATTTTCCAAGTATTTGTTTTTACCATTCTATGCTTCTCAATGTCTCAAGAATGTGTAGCGTGTTTTAGTGTGGCACAAATAGCACTCCAGTGTTGTTTACCGAATCTAACTACGATGTGCAGAAGCAGATGCATGAGACTGTGGTTTTCGCTTAATCGCACATGCTCTTCTATGGTTGCTCTTTTGCTAATCCGAAGTAATTGTGGCACCTTGTCAAGTTAAAATGTGGATGTAGCTGCAGGCGACAAGGTTGCGTCACCCTGAGTTGGTGCTAGATTGATGGGGTGATTGTAAAAAAACAGATAGAAATTCTACGTGGAATTGCATTATGATGTCGTAAGGTATCGATGTAATGACGATATCGCAAAGCATGGCTGCAAAGCTTTATGTTGGCGCATTAAGTGCATTACGACCTCTGATGCGCAGCTGCGCAGTGCCGCTGAAGTTACTCAGACATTGGTGATCTGTAGAATATCCTAAATAAGAAACATTTTGAATGGCCTACGGATTGAATTGCTCTTTTTTCCGGTGATCATTGAAACATTGCTTTAGTACAAAATGATCCTACCTTAGTGACAATCTCGAAAGGCAGCCAGTTGTACTTGCTCTACCTTCCGTTTATCCTAGGAGAGTTGCTTCAGTATACCGAAGCAACCTTGTGATGATCAACGGAGGATAGAGCACGTACATATTACATGACTTGGAAATCTTCCTCATGTAGGATCGTTGTCAATGGCATCGGTATAGCATGCTTCTGTTTTAGGCAGTCCTGCAGTTGCCGCTACGGCGTCTTATGTCAGGTGGCGGCGCTAATTTTATAGATTATTTATTGTTGACAACGTTTGAGTCTAGTAAATCGTTCGATCGAACTGTTTCTAAAAGTCAGGGTCCTGCCAGGGGTGATGTCCCCTCTGGAATGGAGTAATAACCAGCTTCTGTAGGCTGGATCAACTCACCCTGAATACTTTTTCAGGTGAACGTGAATATATTCGTTGCGGTCGCCGAGACCGTGGGACGATGCTAATCCCAAGTTTATTAATGAACGAGGAAAGTTTGTAAAGAAACATGTCGCCTTCGAACTGGTACTCGAAAGCTGCAGCGTACTCGACCTCGAAGTCCTCAATCAAAACCAGCGGCTCCGAGTCCTTATCAATGCTCTTCAGCTCCGCCTTGTTTGTAGTGATTCGTTATTTTATTCCAGTACACTTTGTTCAGGTGTATGTGAGGCTGTTCAGCAGAGTGATAGAGTCGTTCGGCACGTTGAGTGGTGCGCTTCACTTTTAGCATAACCATTGCAGTTTGTCAGAGTCGATCGATCATTTTTCGTCAGCACTAATCCTTATTGAAGATCTACGCGGTAAGCTCCCGATCATTTGCCTCCATAGTTAAAGTTTCAGAGTTTCACCATTAGGGTTCGCGACGTAATTCCCAAGCACCTCGGAAATGTGCAGCGTTGTCTTGCCTCGAAAATGATGTATTGAATCAGCCTGCTGGGTTTTGATACCAAAATATCAAGAACATTTCATCCAATGAAAAATGAAAGCCGTTTACAACTCCCTGTAACGCCGAATTGGAGTGCAGCTCTTGAGGAGAAGGAGGAAGGGTACTCAGGGAGGGTATACACATCCTCCTCCTCCCTCTCCTCCTCCTCCCCTCATTCTTCAATCTCCTCTGGGAGGGGTCACCTGACCTCGGGGGGGGTCACATGACTCGGGGCGTCACGTGACCTGAGGGGTCACGTGACCTGGGGGGTCACGTGACTTGGGGGTCACGTGACACTGGGGGCGGTCACGTGACCCCGGGGGCCACGTGACCGGGGTCACGTGACCTGGGGTCCCCGAGGTCACGTGACCTGGGGTGTCACGTGACCTCGGGGGTCACGTGACCTGGGGCAATTACGCCGACGGCGACGGCGACGCCGCTCAAGCCGAAACGGGCGCCTAAGAGCTGCGCTCTCAAATAGGACGTCAAGATGCCAAGCAATAATTCACATACCTTTAAATTAGTCATTCTCGAACTTTTCTAACATATATATGTCGTATTTATCACTCGCTTCCCTTTTTATCCTTCTAGATTTTCTACTCAATCACTCGAGATTCACAGATCTTTGTATGTGCATTTTATTTCCTGAGGATAAGGGGGTTGCTTTTCTGAATAAATGAAGCTGACATGTTAAGTAATATTGGAGAAGTCCAACTTTACATTTTCGTCGGCTATTCTTATCATCTTAATCGAATCGCACAGAGTTACACGTGTTCGCACCCTTGTATACTCTTCGATTTCGACGTCTTTGGCCCGACTCTGACCGAGGGACGAAACTCATCGCTTTCACAGTTCGGTGAGCGCCCGAGGATCACTAAATATTGTCACGAGCGACAAGTTATGAGGCGACGAATATTTAAAGGAAACTAAGGTTTTAATGAGACGAACATGTGCCCAGAACAAAGTCAAGAAAGGCTATCGTCGAAGGCGTCGACGGCGGCAAAACAACAGGAAATAGCGCTTGGGTGAGGCTGACTCCGACTCGGCCACGCGGATTGCCTTACGTAAGCGCGCTGGTTTCTGGAAAAATCAGCGTAGAAGGTTCAGGGCGTAGAACATGCTAACCTCGAATAAGCAACAGAGTTCTCGAATTTGCCATAACGTAACATCGCAGTAACAACGAAAAGGTGTATCCGCGGCCAGGCATAAAACATCGGCTTTACGAGTGAGAGGCAAGCACGATAACCGATGGGCCACGGGCGCGCTGCCTACTTGGCCACATTCGCTCGTGGCATTACTCCCCACTTTAAAAAGAGCATCGCCCTGATGCCCCACGAAACAAATGAAAACAAAGCAAATAAAAAGAACGGTAAGCTAAAGAGTCATTTGTAGCACACAATGCCCGCAGTTCTATCGAGCATAGAATCACTTGAGTTGAACTACGTGAACCACGTCGTGTTGCGGACGGCGTCGCAATGATGCGTGCATTCCGTTGGGCACCACTTCGTAGTTGAGATTTCCCAGGCATTAAAGGACCTTGTATTGACCACATTAGCGCTTTGAAGGGTTCTCATTGAGGCCACGACGGCGTATCAGTGGCCACACCCACACCCGGCCTCTGGGCTGGAAATGAACGTACAGAAGACGAAGGTTGTAGCGGTCAGCGTCGACACGTTGCTGGTCTTGGATCCGGACTGCGGCGAGCTGGCGGACTTCTTCTGCTTATTGCGCAACCACTTAGGCGTCGTCATTTCTGTCGCCAGCTGGCTCGTGAGGTAGCGTCGCGTCAAGCATCGTGGTCACCTTGCGACCATGCACCAGCTGGAATGGTGTGACACCAGTGGTCTCCTGGACCGCTGTGTAGTAGACGAATGTGACATACGGCAGGACCTCGTCTCACGTCTTGTGTTCTACGTCGACGTACGTTGGCATCATGTCGGCGATGGTCTGGTTTAGGCGTTCCGGCAGCCCATTAGTGTGAGGATGGTACGCTGTGGTTCGCCGGTGCTGGGTGTGGCTGAGACTGGGAATTTCTTGCATCAGCTGTGCCAAGAACGATGGCCCGCGATCTGCAATCAGAACTTTGGGAGCGCCGTGGCGGGGTGACGATATACTTGACGAAAAGAAACTTGGAGACTTCCACAGCAGTTCCTGAAGGAAGGGCTTTCGTTTCGGCACACCGCGTGAGATTGTTTGTGGCAACGTTGATCCAGCGGTTTCCCGAAGTTGATGGAGTAAAAGGGCTAAGTAAATCCACTTCCGGTCTGCTGGAACGGCATGGTCGCGGGAGGAATCGGACTGCAGGACACTTGGCGGCTTCGTTGGCCGTATCTTGCGTCACAGGCACTCGTGGCTCGATCGTGTCTAGAAGTGAACGGCCTTTGGTAGCTTGGGCCAGTACTACCTGTCAGGAATTCGGGCCAGCGTAGTGGTGTAACCAAGGTGTCCGGACGTCGGGTCGTCGGGGCAGGCTTGGAAGACATCATATCGAATGTCGGCAGGGATTATCAGCAGCCATATCGAGATGTCTCCAAAGTTGTTATTGAAAAGAGCACCTTGTCGAATGTTGAAGGTCGGCAGGGCTCTCGAGAAAACACGGGGATAGTACCCCTCGTCGCCGAGGGGCTGAATTAGCGTGCGCAGCTCAGGATTGTCTCTTTGGCGTCGTGCCATGTCGCCGGTGTTCATTGTGCAGAAGAAGCACTCGTCGTCATCATCGTCGCGCTTGCCGGGAGGTGTCTTGACGAGACACTGGACAGGCAGTCGGAGTAGCTTTGCTTGCTGCCTGACTTGTAGTCCACGGTCATGTTGAACTCCTACAGTCGGAGACTTCATTGAGCGAGGCGTCCTGAAGGGTCCTTGAAATCCGCAATAAATAAGAGCGAGTGGAGGTCCGTGACTACACGGAACGGGCTCCCATTCAAGTGCTGGCTATACTTTTTGATTGCCCGGACGACCGCAGGACATTCTTTTAAGTCGTGGAGTAATTTTGTTTCTCCTCGGAGAGTGTCCGACTTCCGCAGGCCATGACTCGCTCGGTGCCATCTTGCACTTGAACCAGTACCGCGCTCAGTCCTTGGTTACTCGCGTCCGTGTGAATCTCGGTTTCCGCATCTTGGTCGAACTGTCCAAGAACAGGTGAAGTCTGGAGTCGTCGCTTCAGCTCGTCAAACGCCTGCTGCTGATCCTCGGCCCATTGGAACTTCTCGGCGCCCTTCCTGAGGTGTGTGATCGGTGCGTAAACCTTTTTGTCTGTCGGCGATGTAAATGCTGCGACGGCGCGAGCCTTCGTTGTGAGTGAACGAACGCTTTCGTTACTAACCACGTGACCTAGGAACTTCACATCATCATAGGCGAACCGGCACTTCGACCTCTTGAGAGTGAGTTCGGCGGTCTGTATGGCTTGGAGAAAAGATCGGAGTCGTCGCAGGTGCGTGTCAAAGTCGCTTAAAAACACTTAAGCGTCATCAAGGTAGACAAGACACCTCTCCCTCTTCAGTCCTGCTAGTACGGTGTCTATGGCCCGCTGTAAGGTTGCTGGCCCCATGCGTAGACCGGAAGGCATCACCTTGAACTCGTAAGGCCATCCGGCGTTACGAAAACTTTCTTATCTCGGACCCTCTCGTCGACTTCAATCTGCCAGTAGCCGCTCTTCAGGTCCATCGATGAAAACTACTGAGAGTGTCGCATCTGGTCTAGCTTGTTGTCGATGTGGAGGAGTAGATATAGGTCTTTCTTCGTCACCTAATCAAGCTGCTTGTAATCAACGCAGAGCCTAAGCGTTCCGTCCTTCTTCTTAACCAGTACGACTTGAGAGGCCCACGGACAGCATGAAGGCTGGATTATGTCGTCGTTCAGCATCTCCTGAACTTTGCTCCTGCATTAACTTATTTCCCTTCTGGAAAACTTCTACCGCGGTTGATGCACATGGAGCGCGTCTTTCTCGGTAACGATGCTTTGCTTCGCAACGGCGGTTTGGCGCACCTTCAACGACGTCACAAAGCAGACGCTGTATTCGGCGAGGAGGTTAATCAGCTGCTGTCGTTTCGGGCCTTAAATACTTTTGTTTTCATTTTCAGGCTAAGACGCTGAACGTCTTGGCGATAGTGAGCGGGATTCACGGGGGCAAGGCCGTGCTGAGAATGGCGAATGGCGAAGGTACTCCTTGATGTCGCGAGGTCGTTCGCCGTAGCCTGGACGCGAGGCGTTCGGGTGGAACCCGCTCAGGCCCAGTTGCCAGTAGAAGCATCAACGGTAATTGTGGTCGGCTTCCCCGCAATGATAGCAGATGGGTCGACGATCCGCTGTTTTCCACACGTCGGCTTTCCTGACGCCGGTTGGTCTTTGCGGTTGTACTGATGTCTTTCGTCGTGGCGTTGGGGGTAAGTCTGCGTTGGGGAGTCCTGTCGTGGCTCCAACGGGTAATAATGAGCAGCTGGCGAAGGTCGTCGGGCCCTTATGGCGTAGGTCGGCGTCGGCTCTTCTGGTGCGGCCACTGATGACAGGGGTATCCGGCAGGAAATATCGCTCAACCTCTTCTCGAACAACCTCGGCAATGGAGATTGAGGCTGGGCACTCCGCAGTCAGCACAAGCATTTTGAGCTCCTCCTGGACGACGTCGCGAATAAGCTCACGAATGTCCCGAATTCTGTGGGCAAGGTCGCTAGGAGACTGCGCAAAAGCCCTTACGCCGGGTAGCCTCTGGTAGTGGCTGACTTTCATAAGAAGAGCACGCTCGATGTTCCCGGCCTCCGTAATGAGACCCTCGATGGTCGTGGGCGGGTTCCGCACAAGGCCTGCAAAAGTAGTTTCCGTCACCCTCGCATTAAAACCGTCAGCTTCTTTGCTTCCGGGGCGCTACGAACGGCGCGGCTGCTGTGTCGAAGAACAATATCGACAAAGCTAACGACGCTTTCGTTAGGCCCTTTAACCCTCGCTCGACGAAGGTTTTCGGCGCGTTCTCTTCGCTGCTTGTTGGTGAATGTTCGTCGTAACTCAGCATTAAGTTGGTCACAGGAGGTGATTGATGCTTCGTGGTTCCCAAACCAGTTCCTCGCAGTTGCTTCAAAGGCGAAGCAAACGTTCTGAAGAAACTGCTTCGGTGTACACCCATCATGTTGGGCCAGTCGTTCGTACTTTTGGACACAGTATTGATGTCTTCGTAGCTTTCGCCGGGGAAGACAGCTGGTGTCCGCTGAGTGACAGGCAGGTATACGACGGGAAAGGCGGCCTGATTCTGCTGGGACATCACCCTCGTTTTGGCCTTCAAGTTCTCGGGTAAAAGCCCAAACTCAGGGGGCAGTCCTTTGGTACGGCGTGTGGCACGGGTTTCGGGGTCAGTCTTCGGTGATCAGCTTTCGGGACTTGAAAAATGTTTGAGCCCAACAGTTCTTCTGAGGGGTACGTTTCACTGGCATAGAATACGGTACCCCGCACCTCCACCCATATGTCTAAATGACAAGTGATGAGGCGAAAAGAACGAAAGAAAACTAAGCATTTAATGGGGCGAACTTGTGCCGAAAACAAAGTCAAGAAATGCTAGCGTCGCAGGCATCGATGGCAGTGTAACAACAGGATCGAGCGCTAGGGCTAGACTGGCTCCTGGTTGCCACTCGGAGTCCCTTATGTAGATGTGTGAGCTTCTCTGGAACAATCGGCGTAGAAGGTGCGGCGCGTGGAACATTCTAACCTCAAGTAAGCAACGGGATCATCGAATTCTCCTTAGCGCGACATTACAGTAACAACAAAATGTTGTATCCGAAGCCAGGCGTCGAACCTCGGCTTTTCGCGTGTTAGGAAATCACGATAACCGTTAGGCCACGGGCGCGCTGCCTACACTGCAAGCTGCCCGCGCGGCAATATTTTACATTTTTTGCAAAATTTAGAATGTATTTAACGCGGATCTTACTGGTTAAACAATATCCCAGCGGAAGAACAACAGCTGGCATTTTTGGAGTCGCTGACTTAGCAAGTCCCCATGAGTACGACGCGTGACGCCATACGCTTTCGTTTCGCCGCCTTGCCGCACTGAATGCCCCGTGCGTCTGCTCATGACTGCACGGAACAAACGCTGCAACACAGCGCCACGCCGAAAATTAAAAGAAAAAAATATTTCCCTCGTTCACACGCGACACGGGTCACTTGGCCTCTCAGTGTTTACCAAATATTTTTAAAGTTAACATTCTCCTTTTTTGCGTTTTGATGACTAGGCTTTTAAGATGGTGTCCTGCGCTCTTCATGTCTACTATCCTCCTAAATCGACTGCAAGCGCATCCGCCTTTTGGTCCGCTACCTCAGCGCCACGTGACAACGCAACGTTTCCTCACAACAGGCACACCTACGCAGAAGGCGTCCACCATTAATGGGCAACCGTTCTCTTGGTTTCAGTTGCTCTCTCTCTTAAATCAAGACTCTCAAAGCAAACCCAGACAACCTGGATACAATAGAGCGAGCACCTAAAATCATATAGATCGTTCGTAATTTCATGGCGGAAGCGCCTGCGCAGATTCACCACTAGTGAGCATGCGTTGAGACTTGGCGATGGGAAAGCATGCGGAAGGGCGAACGGGTTTGCAAACAATAAAATATGTTCGACACTTTCCCACAAATGTATTGCCAACGTGGCCATCAAACCATGCGACCCCAATTGAGCATTTGGAAATACTTTGAAATACCGGTACTGCATCTACGAAGCAGACATGTACAGTTCAAATTACAAGAGATAAAATTAATTGTAATCAATTACCAAATATATTTCCTGTCAGAGCTGGGCGCTCTGACTTCACACGCCGTTGTCGTCTCCTCGTCTTCCCTTGTGCTTCCAGTTTCAAGGCAACGGACTGCAATAATTTTTGATTCGCTTCTAATATTTGGTTTGTGTAGTGCATGGTGAAAGTAGTCGAAGAGACTAAATATGTAAATGAAATGAACCCTTTTCTTGTACTTCAAGAGCAGCATTTTATATCTGTTTTGTGAAAGGTTGTACTATTTTCTGACAGCGTATTTGCAGAGAGAAATTGCATTCAGAAAAAATTGATTTGAAAAACCCGCTGGAATCTATGACGTATTAAGCGTAATGGTTCACTTCTTGTCTGTTTGGATTTCTTGACGCAGGAATTGTCGTGTTTTCTTTCTTCCCTCTTATCGTTCATTGACACGTGCATGTGAGAACCGGCCAACCGCAAAAGAATGTATATCACGAGACCTATATTTGCATCCTGATGACGGGTCACTTTTAACTTCGTCTTTTATAGCTATGTTAGCCGGTCTATTATTTTGTTGTTGTTTATAAAGGAAAGGAAGACAACGACAGGTATCAGACCTTGGTGAGCGACGAGAGGGTGGATGTCGCAAAAATGCTGCGTGCAGTTCTGCCCCAGTTCTACCAAATCTCAACGTGCCGTACATCAGAAGTTTTCCAAAAGATAAAGCACGAACAAAAGCGTCGTTTTCTTCAATCCCCGAAGGACAGCTCCGGGGGCCAGTCTCATACACACTATCTGCTTCTCAAAATTTCGCTGAAAAAAATTATAAAAAAACAAACTTAATGTAAATAATATTATTGAGAGTTAGATTCCGACCTCAACTAAATTGTGCTGCCCTTCCGAAAAACTTTCGGCATCATGCCATACTGAGGGTATGATTTAAAGACTATAATTAGTACGATGTTTCTTTATTAACACTTAACGTCTCTGGTTTTTGTTTTTTTCGAAGTGAGAAGCGTAGTGCATTTATAAGCGTCGTAAAAATATTTTTATGAATGGTAGCAATAATCATTAGACATGGGACTTGCGAAACCTCTTAACATTAAAACAAAAAACAAAACCTTCACCTATTTCTTCACGAAAACTCATTGGGGAGGGTGACACAAACGTTTATGGGCTCTTTCGGGCGCCAAAAATATTTTCTTTCCTGATGATTTTTTTTGTGCTTCGCCACCCGCTCTTGAAGCGTTTGAGACGGTAAAAAATATACATCCGGGGTGGTCAGTAGCCCCCAAAAAAACAAGGTTAGATTTGGTTGAAGGAGAAACCTAGAGCTTTTGAGCTTCTGATTTGACGTTGCCTCTCAGCTTTTCGCTGAGCCGGCTTAATCGAATAATTAACTGATTTGACGCGTTCAGTAGTCCACGATAAGGCAATATTTTGGTGAAAAACTGTAACCCACTCTGGACTTGCGGGATAGGTCTTGATGCCTGTGATGTGCATGTTATCAGCTTCCTTTTTACACTCGCAAATTCCAGCTAAGGTATGGTATCAAAACATAAGATTCCCAAAGAAACCAGGAATTATGTTTTAAGATAGGCTGCATTCGTTTCTATAATAAAACGGCATGAACGTGGTGCAACTGGTTCACAGGGTGTAGGCAGATCGAGAATATCAAGTTTTTCCCGGAATATAATGCAGTGCTAAATCTTAATTATCATTTCTGTATTTTCAACGAGGCGCAATTGGTCTTGTTGAAGCAGCCACGGCACCCCAAAAGTGTTTGAAATATATGTTGTTTTAACATGCGAGTTATCTGCTTAGAATATTGTACGAAATGGTTCACATTCCCTAACGAATATCAACAAAAACTTGTGTGCCACCAGTCTTACGTTTAACTCCCTGTCTCTATTATAGTTTAGAAGCAACGAATGACGGAAGTCAGTGAACTGATTCAGAGCCCTTCTAGGTGGCCCCTTTCGATAGCGGAGATTGATTGCAGTAGTGTACCTCTAACAATTATTCCATTAGTGTTTTAACGGCCTATTCCGCGATATAAAAGAAATGGTCCGGAAGTGACAATCAATGACCTCACGAAAATTGATGCGTCACCCTGACGGAGTCAGGATAATAACTGTTTGCGTTTGGTGTCCCGGCAAAAGGTGAAAGCGAACGCGAGTGTTGTTCTCGTTGTGCAGTCCCAACACCCTTTTCTCAAGCTTCCGTGCAGTGGAAAGCCAGCAAACTATATACAGCAGAACAGGTGTCTGCCACATCCCGCACCACAGCTCTGACACCATCAGGATCGCTGCCGGCGACATGGAAATTGAAGGACAACTTTTTCATTCGAGGTAAACAGACGAAACACAGGTGGGTACCAGGCACAACACACAGAGTGTATACAAGTCAATAAGCCAACTGCAACCGCTTTCTTCCTTGGTCGTGGCAAATCACGATAAGAAGTTTGACCAATACCACGTAAAAATTAAGACCTGCGCATGACGTCAATCGTGGGTAGAACCCTGACCCACCCAAATGATAAACAAGGGGACGCTTGACGAGAGCACGCCGCAAAGAGGGCAGATGCGTGCATCTGTCGCCGCCGTTTGCAAGCGTTGGCTTGTTGCTAGACGCTGAAAGAGGCACAGTAGGTGACTCTCAGTCCAAGCTAGAGGACGCTGCAGGGAACGAATAGTGGTGACGATTCGGAAGAGGAAAGAGGGGTGCAAACCTTGCCTTCTAGATATAACTTTTTATTATTTATGCACTTGTGACAGTAAACATGATCGGCGGCAGTGTAGGCCTCGTATGGCGAGCGCTCATTTACCTCGCTGAGATCTGTTACTCTACACGTGACATGCGTCGGATGGGTAATTGTAGCCGCTACAAATCTTATGATTAAACACTACTCACCCCGAGGTCTTCAAATGTTGATAGTTATTGCTATGGGGAAATCGTACTTGCCGCTGTATAAGTAGACTTACTTTTTGACGGACTTGGCGTTACACTTGCTGTTTCAGTCTTTGTCTTGGTATGTGCTAGGTGTTGCATTCGACGACCCTTGAGATACATCAAGGATTGCATCCGGAAGCGTAATGTCGACATCATCAAGACCTTGAACACGTAAAAAACAGGCGTTCGAAAATGTACTAAACAATGGCAGAAGTTGTCTAGATATTGACAGACTCCAACACGGGTACAAAGCCGCCAATCTCGAGCCAATAATCAAGCCAATTAGCTGTTATATTATGAATTCTTGCTATTTTTGTGAGAAGAATTGCCTTTTACAGACGGAGAAGCCTTGTTTCGAAGGTATTCGCAAGGACGGATAATAGTTACCAGGAAAAACATTTATAAATACAATTTCCATAATCTGAGGATGAAATAAAACCAAACATTCGCCGCTAAATGTTCTATTTTTGTTTCTTTACTAGTGTGCGATGCTTCATAACTGTTTGCGCAAACGTGTAATTTGCCCTTATGGTTATTCCTGATTTGGCCTCGAGGAAACGAGAGAATACAGTATTTTTCTGTTTAAGAATGAAAAAAGCCCAGCATGCAATCTCCATATCTCAACAACCGCGTCTTTGACACTTTGGAAGGCGAACAAGCTCACGGACTATGCTCAAGAACACTGAAAGTAGCATCGGCCTTGAGCTCTTCAGTTTCGTCAACGTTACTATAGTGGATATTTATAAAGCATTCAGCAGTGTCCTAGACAGTGTTGAGTTCGTCAGTGTTGCTTCGATGTTTCAGGTTTTATCACGTTGACTATAGTCACTTTTGCCCCGTGGGTCTGCGCGAGTTTTCCGTATCTTATCACCCGTGTTTTTTAATTAAAATCATTATTTTTTACAGATGTACACTCGTAGGGTTTCTTGGGCTAAAAGATGCTAAAATCAGATTGCGAATGTCTGGGAGTCTTTTTCAATTCTAGCAGCTCCACAAAGCAAAACATAGGAACAGAAAAAAAAACATTGTAAGGTATTATGCGTCAATACTAGAGCACTTAATTATAAAAATCATAAAAAACTGAAATATTTTAAATGTAGCAGTATATGTGACTAAAAACAAAAAATACATTTATCTCAGTATAAATATATATATATATATATATATATATAAGACCTAATTTTTGTTCCACTGAAGGTTGTGAAAACCAAAAATATTATCAAGAATAAAGGCGACGAAAAGGATGAACAGTGAAATTAAAATAAAGGTTCAATCGGCGAACTTAATGCTAAACAAAATAAAGAACGACCGTCGAGAGAGCAGAAATTCCGGCGGCCATTTAGCGGCGCAACAGCAAGCGAGACCGAGATTTACTCGACAAGGTCGCAGGTGGCTCTCTGTCTAGTGTGAGTCATGATCTCAAAAATTGGACAAAGAAGCTCGAGCTTCGCGCGCTTGGGGCGAGGATGAGCAGGAAGTTTCGAGAAAAAGAAAGCAGGACGAAATGATAAAAAGTTACAACCGGAGCAAGAGTAAATGCGGATCTTCTTAAAAGTCCAGTGACCTCACGTTGCTTTGTCGGCCGTCAGGGCGGGATTGTCCCCCCCCCCCCCCCCCCCTCAACCCTTAAAAACCCATCGTTCCGATGCAGCGCCAAAGGAAAACAAAAAGGTTTAAAACATAAAAAATACAGTGAGCCAAAATAAACATGCAGCTTCACAATCCTAACGCGCGTAGAACGGCATGAATCGAAACTACGTGGGCCACTTCGGGTCGCGTCTAGGGTCCGTCGGGGAGCTTCTCGTAGTTCAAGTCCCTGGTAGGATCCGAAATATCGTTTCAAAAGTTTTCCGATGAGGCGGTGGCGAACGAGGGTCCACACCCACACCCTGCCTCAGGGCTGGAACTCCACGTCGCGGCAACGAAGGATGTACCGGCCAGCGTTCATACGTTCTTGGTAGCAATACGTAAT
>JAZHYW010060170.1:0-23951 GCA_037355805.1 Ixodes ricinus | reverse complement strand
TTCAAGCACTTCATTCCTCTTAAGGCCCGTTCACGCTCTTGCGAGCGAGATGCGACCGAGAGAGACCAGACGGTTTTTAAGCCTCTTGCGATCTTTTAGGACCAGCTCCGCTGTAGCGCATCCGGTCCTATGAGATCGTAAGAGGCTAAAAACCGGTCTGGTCTTCTCGGTCGTACTCGCTCGCAGATCTACGGCTTCCTTACTTCCGTCGATGAAATCCTTTCCTGACGTCATAGTCAGCATCCGGCCAATCATGGCCGGCCGACCACAGCGACGCTTTCGATCGCGCACGTCGCCAATACGGGTAGGAAATGGTGCGGGCATGGGTGGAACTTGGCTAGACTTGACTATAGTGGGCTACAATAACTTGGCTGGAACTTGGCCTAAAAAACTGGTGAGTGTATGTATGTTTATACAGCCGGAAGTTAGTCTGCCTTAGTGGGCGTCAGGTGCTTCAGCTGTAGATGAGCGATTCAGCCAGTTCGGTACAACCGTTAGCTCAGGGTTTTTAGCGTGCACCACGCAGAATAGGGAGTTTCGTAGACCACGTTTCCCCCTCCGCTAAGCCCTCCGCAACGAAGCAGCCGCTACTGCGCCTGCGCGCCCATGGCTTGACTGTAGAGTTCCGGCTAGCGTAGCTGGTTGCGGAGAGCGTTGCGGGACAGTGGAAGCGATCTACGAAAGCTCCCTATTGATACACGACCGCACGACGGTACGATGCTCATATAGATCGAAACGGGCAGTGGTGGGGACGGAACCCATGATTCTTGGGTTTTGTAGCGCGAGCTTTCGCTCCAAATCCCGAGACTATTTTGCGCTAATGAAAAAAAAAATATTTTGGCTATCGTTTTGTCTTGGCCTGTTGAATCGAGCTGGCTATTCGCGGCGAGAATTTTGGGTATCGCCGCCTGGGGGACTTTTTCACAACCCTGAATGAGGATACTTCAACTTCTTCCGCTGGTGCAAGCACGTGGAAGGCCCAGCTTCTATGCACTGTGAAAATTAAAACATAACCGCGTGGGGAGCACGTGCAGTACCCATAGTAATTAGGGTGCCTACATGTCTGTCTGTCTCAGGGTGAAGACATCCATTGTTGCACTGAATGAGCGCGTGACGCTCTCGCACTCGGTGCGTGACTTGGGCGGTAAAATGGCGTATGCATTAGCCAAAGCTACGCGCTCGAGCTGTGAGACCAGATTGCGCGGACTTGAAAACTCATAAAAAAACGATTGGGCGTAAAAATGGCTGAGATGTCACCACTCAAGCAAAAGCGCGTGTGTATGAAGGCACTCTAATAGTAATGAAAACGAAGCGCCCCTAACGCAGGCTCCTCAACGCGAATACTCCGTTCACCCTTGACTATAGGGAGTATTCACTGGCCGCCATATTTGAGGTCACTGTTTAGAGCGCATGCTCAGAACGAGCTCACATTGATAGGCTGTCAAGACCGGCAATCTTGATGGTGTGGGGTGCACGTTGCAAAATAACTGTGGAAGCTAGCCATCAACACGTGCTCAGCATTAGCGCACACGGATATGGCCGCCAGTGAATACACCCTATACTCTGTTTCACCTTATGATGTACCGCAGGAAAGGCTACAAGCGCGAGCTCCTTGCTCTGGGGCACATCTCGGCGGCACAAGCTCTCGTGACTTAAGAGCGGCTGCCAACGCTATGAGCTCGCGCTTCTAGCCTTCCTGCGGTACAACATAAGGTGAAACGAAGTATAGAAGCTCCGCCTTCAGCGCCAGCTTTTGTTTTAGATGCGAAGCATCTCTTACTCAGGTCAGGGTGTCGAACCGAAATGTTTTTCGCTCCGGTTTTCGTTCCGGTTCAGGGAAAACGGTTCAGCTCCGGTTCAACTCCGAGTGAAAAATAAAGGTTCAAACCGGTTTGAACCGGTTCGTTCTCATATGCTACAAAAACAATTGAAGACTGCAAAAAAAAATAAACTTTGCACGTTTTATTAACGTGTTACACATAAAAAGCAAAGTCTCGCATTATCGTGTGGAACGAACGAGATAGTTCTGGGGCACCTCGGGACTTGGGTGAAAGCGCGGTTCAATGTCAGGCAGCTGACCGAAAAAGCAGGACGTCGTCAAGCATATCCGGGGAAAGAAGGCCCGCCCACTCATGAGACGATAAAATGAACTTGAGTGCAGAAAAGGCTCCCTCCACGCTGACCGGGATCGCAGGCCACTCCCAGGGCTACTCGCGCCAATGCGTAGAGTTCTGGATGTCGCTCCCGTCTCTCTTCCCAAAACTGCAACACGCTAGCGTTCCTTGAAAGCCGCGGCTCCTTGTCTAGGCATCTCTAAGAGGCATGCTATATAAGGGAGCTACTGGTACCTCGAACGTGCGCGCCAGCCTCAAGCCTCTTTTTTCTTGTGGAGCGCTTCCACGGCGTCTTCCGGATCTTCTGGAGCCGCCGCAGTTTCAGAAGACAAGGTAGAATCTTGCTCGCATTGCAGAGCTGCGATCCGCCTCCGAGTATTTGTTAAATGCAACGTGGCCCGGTATAGTTTTGCGCAGGGGTGAGAAGAAGGCGGTAGCTGGGGATCTATGTACACTGCTGCACAGAAGACATCCGCGTCAAGAAGTTGTCGCTTCCGCTTTTTCATTGACTGGACCAAGGCCTTTGCTAACGGCGACGATATCTTGAAAGTGTTCATGGCATGTCAGCCATGCTCCGTAGAAATCTCCTACAGTTGATCTGTTCCTTCTGCAATTATTTCATCGCCACTTCTGCCGGGCAAAGCGATACTGCGAGCATTTCGACTTCCGCCCATGTGCCTTCAGTCGACCTGGAGCTTCTTCTTTTAAAAGCAATCCTCCAGCCCTCTTAGTTCAAGTAGCCAGGTGAGCATATGCAGCGTGGACATCCACCGCGTTGGACAATAAAGCATTGGTTTCTTCATGCCTAGCTTCTCATGATCAAGATATACATTACACACGTAGTCTCTTAACAAGCACGCGGCTTTCTCAGTTTGCGCAAAAAGAAGTGTCTTTTTTTTTACATTTACGGTTTCTTTTCTAGGTTACTGTGCTTTCCCCCACGTACTTTTCACGCGACCTGACTTCGCGTATGAACCGAAACACCGCATGAAAAACATATCGGTTCCGCTCCGGAGCGAAAACAATTATTTCGTTCCGTTTCAACTCCGGTTCGAGCGAAAATAACGTTTTTTTCCGGTTTTCGGTTCACGGTTCGGGTTCGGTTCAATACCCTGCTCAGGTCTATGTCCCGCGGTGTCGGCGTCGTCCGCACTCACACTACGCATGCGCAACTTCCTCCTTCCCTCTCTCCAACAGCTGCGCGTTACTCTCTCCGCTCTCTCTCTCTACCAGCTGCGTGCACTTCGCGTGCGTTCGCTTCTACTCACACCGCGCGCGCATGCGCAACTCTCCTCCTCTAGTCTCCTCTCCTTCAAGTGTGAATATAAGCAGCGGTAGCTGCGCGCGTTCCCCGGAGGAGTGAAAGGAGGATAGTTTTGGGCGCGCGAGTCGCAGCGCCACGCCAGGGCTTTCCAGTGGGGTGGGCTTTCCCCGCAACTCTGTGGCTGTCGTCTGCTAGCGTTTCTCGGCCGCTCGCGTCCGCCTGCAGCCCAAATCCGGCCGGCCAAAAGAAATCAGTCAAGAAGGGAATAAATTAATTACGATCCGCGATGCTCCGCATCACCCCATGGTTTCCCTCGGGAAGATGGTGTAATTTTCTTTGTTAATTGACTTTTATTTCAAAATTTTCTCTTTGGTCATATTAGACCCTATTTATTTATTTGTAATTGGTTTGAAACCTGTTATACCGTTTGGTGGTGTAGGTAGAGAGACACATTTTATTTTTATTCATTTTAGCTCTCTCTTAGAAAATGAAAACGAAAGTTCCCTTGCTAACAAAAGTGTGAACGCGCAGGCACGCGTAACCAAAGCACTGCGGAAGCCAACGAGCTCCCGCTGAAGGAGCTTCTAGTATGAACTGAAGGGTGAACAGAGTATACAACTTTTCTATAAGGGCGGAGCCATCTTGAATGTCGTCACTTCTGGAATGCGGTAAAACATCGTTTTGATCTCTCCACGTCGTTGGAAGGTGTTTACGAAAAATGCGTGATTGTCACACATTCTTCGTTTTGCCTCACCCATATTTTCTCGCATATTTCAGGTTGATAGGTTTTATACTTTTTTATGTCCCGCATACCAGATATGGAACCCACGGTGACTGAAAACAACAGAAAATATAAAACGTCATACATTGTCTTCACCCCCCCCCCCCAAAGAAAAAAAAACAAAGTCCAAGAACAGGTGTGAAGTGTTCTGGTTGAGGTTCCACAGCGAAGGAATATATGAACAATTTAATGTAATCTATGCAGGTATAGCTCTCGGCATTTGATAGGTGCACCTTGAGTTGTGGCTCGTAGACTTTTTCATATCCTTCGCACGCCATAGAAGTAACAGCATACCTTGCAGTGATAACCTAAGGGAACACCAGCACCGGGTTGGAATCGGTCCGCTTGCCTTAGATGAAGTATAGTCAGTATGTCTCGTGAGCATAAACGTGATGATGAGTTGAATAAAAAAGCCCTCACGATTCACGCTTGCAATCGACTGACTTTGTAAATAGGATCCTTGGGAAACACGTAGAGAGAAGGAGAGAATATCTATTAAAACAGAGAGTTTAGCCTCAGCTTTGCGCTCTAACAGGCTTTTTTGCGGTAGGGAAGGCGTGAGGAGACAGAAAGACGATCAACAAAAGGTCAGTGACGATGAGATGAAATGTTAAAATATATACATGCTACAGTGTCTAGTCACAGAATGTGAAATGAGAGAAAGATGAGAAAAAATAATTATAGTACTGTCAGCAAGTCAATGTCCTCGAGAAACTGAAAAAGAGCTTTTAAGGCTACTCGATGTTTCTTATCGGGCCAAGGTCCGAGAAACACGTGAAGCTCAATAACATCGCAGCCAAACTCGCGCTGCAGCTTCTTGTGCTCATGGCACACTTGCGCGAATGTTCTTATGCTTATTAAAATTATTTGTGCACCCGACGACGACGCAGTGATAGCAAGAAAACCGTATATTTTCGTAAATTGCAACACGGTATAGAGAAAGGAGCACTCGGATCGAAGTCACGCACGACGTCCTTCTCTAAGCCTTTTCGCCCAAACCCTCGGCGGTTGCACACCCTGTGTCAGCGGGCAATCCAAAAATGCACCGGGTCGAGGGTGCGTCAGTCACGCGCTGGTATGAGGTTATGAAAAAAAAGGTCTCTACGGATAGAACTTCGAGTTGAGGAGGAGATGAAGTGGGGCTGGGACGTCAGAGCATTAAGCTCTGGTTGGAATGATTAGAGGGTAGACGCAAAGCTAGCTGCTTTTGTCTCTACTCGCTGATCGAACTTGCTGGCAGCGAGCGTGCGCCGGATTCCTTTAGCACCGTCAAAAACTGTGTACCATGGCAAACGATAAGCACCCACAGCGCGCCCTGATAACAGCGTGATAAGACGTCTAAAAGTTTGCGAGGGGTTCTGTAGGCTCGTTGCTTTCCGACGCGCGAAATACTAATTACATGGACGGCTAGCCATTGGAAATGTGTTTTTGGTGACGAAACTCCAGCCCTCCGCTCGCCCTCTCGCGGACGAACAAAGAACCAGAGGAGCGGGGACGGCGGCGGAGACGGTGGCAAGGTTTGTCGGCCTTGGTGCTCAGCTGTTAGCGCATGGTCCTGGTCGGTGTGTTTGTGCATCATGCCGTTTTAATGAAAAAAAAAAGCGAGTGTGATAAAATAGGAATTGTTTTGTTCCGCAACTTTTAAAAGTCAACATAATTATTGCACGTAAACATCTCCGTTACATGTGATATATGGTCCTGCTCTGAACGCTTCGTTTTTGTAGCCATATAAATGATTTTTAGCACACTGTCCAGCGTCAGAGAGCAGGCGCATGGACGATTCTGGAGAATCTATCCCCGTCGCTTCCGAACACCTTAAAACTTCCATCCCGCCATCTATAGGGCGTAAGAGCTGCGAATACTATTTCGCTACGCGTCAAGAAGACGGCGCGAATTATTTGAAAACTTGAAAGATTTAAAGGACATGGTTAAGCTAATTTACGTTGTAGCAAGATGCATTCGTCGCAAGAGGAATTAAACCGGAGGGCGTCGAGCTAGGTCCTGAGAAACACCCCTATCGAAGACTAGCTTCGATGGTTGCATTTCTTGTTTACACCAAAAGCTATCCCCAAGTGATTTACATAATTTAGTGATATAACGGAAAGACAATCCGATTCTTACTTCACACTTTTTTCGCACGCTGGCAATCTGTCCTCATTAAAGACCCGTGTTTCGAGACTGATATATCGGAGTCAAGACATTCGCCTGTATGCCTTAATATGTCTAGCAAGTTTAAGTTGTAAGTATGAAGATTTAGGGGATCGGTGGTGGAGTATGTTAACCTATTATCAAAGACTAGCTTTGATGGTTGCGTTTTCTTGTTTACACCAAAAGCTATCCTCAAATGTTTTACATAATTTGGTGATATAACGGAAAGAGAATCCGATTCTTTCTCCTCACTTTCACTGTATGCTGGTAACCTTTTCTGACCAAATACACGTGTTTCGAAACAGAGATCTCGGAGTCAGGACATTCGCCTGCACAACCGTGCAGACGAATTCTTTAATATTTCTAGCAAGTTAAAGTTATACCTGAGAAGATTTAGGGGATCGTTGGCCGAGTATATAGGTTAACCTATTATCTAAGACTAGCTTTGATGGTTGCGTTTTCTTGTTTACACTACAAGCTACCCCAAATATTTTACATATTTTGTTGACATAATCGAAAGAGAATCCGATTCTTACCCTTACTTTCTCCGCATGCTGGTAATCTGTCCTGTCCAAAGACGCGTGTTTCAAAACTGATCTCGGGGTCAAAACATTCGCCTGCACAACCATAACGACAAATACCTTAAACATATCTTAAGCAAGTTTAGGTTATAACTTGTGGGAGCCAGTGTGTTCCCTCTCCCGACAAGGCGTAAGCCGCAGAAGTTCCGGCCGGAGTCGCCTGGCTTCGAGCCTGCTCGCTCCGTATCGTGTCGCGGTATAGAGGGTGTATTCACTGGCGGTCATAGCTGAGCTCGCTGCTGCTTTCGAACCACCGGGGAAGAGAGAAAGGGGAAAGCTGCTTTTGTACGAATTTTGAGTGAAAATTTATCTTCTATAATCTTCTAGAGGGAGAATAGCGACGTCTGGAGAAGCCTAGCTGGGACATACAAAGGAAAGTCCCGGTGAGAAGAGATTTTCTCCTTCCCTTCTTCTCTTGTGATTGCCCGAGAGCTGACGGGAAACTCCTCCCGAGCATGCGCTGTGAGCAGTTACCTCAAATATGGCGTCCAGTGAATACTCCCTATTCTCTCGCACTCCTTTGCGCTTCTCCCGTTTTCGGGGGACCAGCGAGATCGCGCGGGAGACAGCTCGGCGTGTCCTCCTCCGAATGGACGGCCGCCTGGCGAGGAGTCCTGGAGTGGACTCCGGGCGACGGGTCGAGTCGCGGCGTGCGAGCTCGTCCGACTGGCGACGACTCAATGCTAGCGTTTCCCATTGCTCTTACAGTCGCCGTCCCCTCCTCAAACTCCTGCGACGACGCGTAGCGGCGTGAGCTCGGACCACCGGCGATGACTCCGCTCGCGATCCCCTTTGGCTCTCAAATCGGCGGGCTCTGCGGCCACCCTGTGTCTACAGCTCGCTTGACCGCAGTATCTTGTTGGTGACCCCTGTTTTTCAATAAACGCTATTGGATACCGGGATCATCGTTGTTGGCGTGGCGTTAGCGAACCCGGCGCGGCGAACGCCCTCGCTGGTAGCCGTCGGCCGCGAGGCCCCGCACGTAACGGTATACGAAATTCCCCACAAACTGTGAAGAATTAGGGGATCGGTGGCCAAGCCCGTTAACCTATTATCGAACACTAGCTTTGATGGTTGCGTTTTTTCGTTTACATTGCAAGCTATCCCCAAATGTTTTACATAATTTGGTGACATAACGGAAATAGAATCCGATTCTTACTCCCCACTTTCTCTGTGTGAGTAACATGTACTAACCAAAATCGCGTGTTTTGAAACTGAGATCTTGGAGTTAGGACACTGGCCGGCAGAACCATGCAGACGAATGCCTTAATATTTCTAGCAATTTATGACTGAAGATTTAGCGGATCGTCGGCACAGTAGGTTAACGCATTGCAGCTCGGAGTACGTGAAGCCAGATATTTATGCACACAGCCCCGACGCCCCCTAACACGTCTCGTCCCGTGTACTTCTTCTTTCTTTGTCCGAATGTTTTTATTGGCGTAAGTACCAACTAGCCCAACTTGCAGCGTCAATACACCTGCAGATTGAGTCCAACCCCCTCTCCCCGCTTTCCGCTCTCCTCGAATTTAGTTTTAGTACACGAAGTAAACAAACCTATGATACATCCCTCAGAACCCCTTGCAAAACTTTGCAACCTCCCCCCCCCCCCCTTCCCGATTGGCGATCGTGAATAGACACCGAGCGTGGAGTGAATGCTTCCGCTCAGGGTTCTAGCTTCCCGCTGTCCAACATATACAAAACAAAATGAATTTTCTTGCGAAGATTTCTAATGCAATGAAACAGTGTAACAGCGGTCCTACACACACACAAAAAGAAGAAACAAAAAAAGAATCGGAAGCCTGGTTTCTGTCTTTTTTTAAATTTATTTTCACCGCAATATTTTCAAAAGAATGTACAGGTTAATTCTAATTTCGCTAGACCATACACGAGCAGGTACACCGAATAATCGTCTTACCTCCTAGAAATTCATGAACCACGAAAACGGTTCCTATTCTCGAATGAAAGAAGCGAGAACGAAGTAAACAACTGCAACCTTGAAGACGGCACCCTCGTTATGGCCGTGCAACAGCGATTTCCAAGACAGCGCGTTGTCGAATCACGTCGGCGAGGAGGAGGGGGCGGGGAGGCGTCCGGTAGCGCTCCATTTCCCCGGCAATGGCGGCCGCGAGTCATGATCGGGCAGCCGCCCAGCGAGGAACGCAGCGGCGGAAGCGACGATGGCCATTCTGCGCATCGGCGCACAACACCACCTGTGTTTCTCCAACAGCGAGGCCTGGCGGCAAAATACGCCCCAAAACCAGACACACTCTCGACGTCCCCTGTCCCGACGAAAAAAGATTAAAAAAACAACAACTGTGTTTTCTTTCGGGAGTCTGGCCGCTCATTTCCTTCGCCTTCTTCTTCTATTTTATTTTTTGCTAACGTATATTTTTTGGGGGCTTGTTAGAGAGCGCGTCGAAAGCGTGCCTCTCGCTCTCTACTGGCCCCGGAACGAACACGGGACCCGCGGGATTTTTCGCGCTGTTCTTGCGAAATAAATATATACTTATAATGCGAAGCACGGGAAACGTTATTGCTATTATTATTATTACTCGGCGAAATTTACTAGTTCAAATTTCAGCGCTTTTAGGAAACCAGAACTGCAAACACCTTGCAGTCAGAAAACGTATCATAAAAAAAAAAAAAACATGATAAAGCTCTTTATTCGTATGACATTGTGAGTTCCTTTGCTTTTTCATGCAAGTTTTGTCTTGTATAGGTAAGACAAGATAATAACGAACCACCAATTGAGAATGTAAAAATTCAGAAACAATAACAAAAACAACAACGAAGAACAGAGTAATGACTGTATTACTTAAGTTTATAGCATATTCCGAGCTTCATCTTTTCTCATTCTTTATCTAGTTGATTTTTTTTCCAACGCAATATTTAGTGGTGCTTTTCAGCTTCCAGCAAAATGGCGAATGTGTATACTTCAGGCACCAATCATCTACGCATCGAGTATCTTCTTGCAGATAACTCAAAATGTTACTGAGATTTTCCCTAAAATTTCCAGTGGTTGACGCAGCGCGCGCAATGACCAGCCCGGCCCGAAACCCTCGAAGCGACGAGGCGCCGACCGGTAACAAGCATCGACGCAGAGAGAGAAAGGGAGCTCGAGGAAAGAGGCGCCGTCCCATCTGGGCCCAGCGAGCGTGACCAGAGCCGCTGCACCTGTGCCGAGCTCCGGTTCCATCATCATCACACGCCTCTTGCCTAGCTCGCGTCGCAGGCGAAGCACCGACGCGCAACTGGAAAAGAAAAATGTTCCTCTTTTCTTATTAGTATTATTAGTATTACTATTAGTCCGAGTAATAAAGGAAAACTAGTCCATTCCGAGTAAGTCATATGAACTCTCGCTAAAACTCCTAAGCATTGCGTGTCTGAAATTTTCTTGGTGGTTGAAGCGAAAATCAATCGCTTTCGGAGCTTGCAACGTATATGGTTAATGTTTTTATTTTTTAACTTTACAGATTTTTTTTAAAGCCGTCAGAGATTATGACAAAGTCTGCAGGTGAGTTTACGCCAGGTAGATTATGAGGGTCAAATCACCGCGATAAGTCGGTTAATGAACTAAATTTGTTTAATAACCGATGAATGAGTGAGGATAAACATAAGGTTTCAATTACAAACTTGCTGAGCGTCCTCAAAAACTACTAAATGAGTCAATTTTAGAAAGACTCGGAGAGCGCGGGCCACTCGTGCAGCAGGCGCAAGGCTGTGGGCGCGAAAGCGCGCCCGCGCGGATTTTTCCGTCTCTTATCATCCGTGTTTTCGTACCGGCCAGCTTTGCGCCTGTTGCGCTAGCGAGTAACTTCACAGCTCTATACAAGCATACTTTCGCTCGCACGGAGCTATAGCGTATGCAGGCGAGCTGGTTAAGGAACGTCATAATCCAAAAGCACGAGAGACGCGGAGAAGTGAAATAATGGAAAAGACGACACAAAAGCTCAAACTGTGTCGACTTGTGCGTTATCTTATTTCTGCGTGCCTCGCGATTTAGACTACGACGCTATTAAACTTTAAAACGCTTGTCACACAGGCGAGAAACGCCGCGCTACTGGGCCGTACACGCATGCGTAAGCGTACAGTATTCCTCAGAAGACAACTATCTGCGCATGTTGAGAGCGTGAGCTCCTAGTAGACATGTCAGCGCAAGGAAGGCGATTATTTGAGTTGTATATACGCGAATCACGTGAAATACACGCGAAAAGTGCGTTTTGGGTATCACGGCGATGCCGCGGTGGATGTTCAAGCTGTTTGAAGAGCTTGCAAGGTCGTTTTAAATGCGAACGGTGTTCCGTGCAACGTCACCCGATTCACAACGTACAAAGTTCGTAAGCTACCACGCTTACTGTTGAAGAACGCCAGGGCGTGGTTAGCCTCGACCAGTTTATTACCACCGCGCCGAAATGTATAGGTAGCATCGTCTCCGGCGATAACAGAAAGGAACGAATCGTGACATGACAAACATTTTATGAGCATCGTATATACGTAAAATAAAATTGTAGTGTTAAATAAATTTCACAAAAGGAACATATAAATGACTAATTATGGTAACGTCCCTCATTATAATCCAAATATTATAATGAGGGATGTTATAAATATTTGGATTAATATTTGCAGGCGCAAATATTAATACAAATTCAAAATTTGTCAACTACGCTGACGACACTAGTATACTCTTTATTGCAGGTAACGCTGATACCTTAATTGATACGGCAAACCTGACTCTGTCTAGATTAGAAATATGGAGTGAGAACGCGTTGCAAATAAATGTGAAGAAAAAAAAACCCTGCTCTTTCGCCCTAAAAATAAACTTGTAAACATCACAAAAGACCTAAATTTAAATTCTATCAAACTTGAAATTGTAAACTCCTTTACAATTTCCCTGTCTTATCTTACCTTCCAAGGTCTTACCTTCTCTGAGAATATGTCGTGGGAAAATCATATAAACTACCTTCTTCCAAAGCTATCCCGGGCTGTGGGCATGTTAAATCGTCATCGTTATATTTTGTCAGAGAAAGTAAAATTATTATTATATAATTCTCTATTCCGCTTCCACTTAAATTACTGCCACTTCGTTAGGGGTACAACGACTTTTACTAATTTAGAAAAGTTGCATGTGTTGCAAAAGGAAGCACTTAGAGCTAGAGGAGATGTCCCGTTTGTCTTTCATACAGCCAGCTTATTCAAACATGATGGTAAACCTGAGACTGGGGCAGAAGAGAACACAACAGAAGGTAGAAAAAGAGGAGGCAACGTCTCAAACTCAGCTGCAAAGTTTATTTCGTACACGCCTTTTATACCACAATTCCAACGCCGTCTCACAAAAAAAAAAAAAAAGAAACAAATGTTTAATGTCATAAATATCCACACATTACATGATTACAGGCTTTCCAATAGCCTAAAAGGGGAGCAAGTTAGAAATACGAACGCTTTTTTTTTTTTTTACAAATCTTGCACAAATCTCAAAACACATTCGCAGTTACCATACCCGCGGAGGTAAATGTTGGGAGGTGGTCATAGTGAGAACAAACTATGGCACACAAACGCTGAAATACGCTGTTCCTAAATTATTTAATCTGTATTTAGCTAAAGGTATTAATTGGGACAAGTTATCGTTGAGTGAAGTGAGGTCACTCTTTCTCCCCTGATGACTAGTGTAGTTGCTCTCTTTACTTCGATGCTTAGTTATTATTACTATGAACGTATTTATTTTTTTGTTGCCCGTCATGCCCAACATGTCAACATTGTGATAATCTAAAGTCTTGTGCTTATAATGTTGTGATAGCGATCAATTTCTGTACATTTGTGTTTCTCTTTTGATTGCTGAATTATTTCCTCACTCTGTTGCTGCTGCTGTAGGCGGTCAGGAACCCGTCAAGCTGATACCTCAGAGCTTTTTCTCCTGATCGCCACCATCATCTTAAGGTGGAAATTAACACTATTATTATTATTCACGTCGGATGATCCGCGATTTTTAAGAGGGCGGAATATTTTTGTAAAAAACCTTGTTCCTGTGACCACCAAATAAACAAATTTCTTTTAAAAAAACAACAACATCAGGGTGTTTAGGGGACGGTTGATTCGAAAGCGCGACCTCTTCTGATTTGAAATAACGCCAGAGTTTACAGATTGGTGAGTACAGCGCACGATAAACAAGGACAGAGACAGAGAGACAGACCTATCTCTGTCCTTGTTTATTGCGCGATGTATCCCCATTTTGAACAGACTCGCCCGCATCGCCACTCACAGCTAGATCGACAGTCAGCGGCCGTCGCCAAATCCCCAGTCTGCAGAGCACCATCCCCGAGAGTTCTGGATGGATGCGTCAACCCTTTCTCGGGTAACCCTTCTCAGCACGTGCTCTTTCCGATCGATAGCCCGCGTGAATACGGCCATAAAGGAGAAGGCCGTCAAGTGGGCACCTTGTGCGTGATGGAGAAACAAGACCGAAGCCGGGGCCGCCCGTCGAGTGCAGTGCCGCGACCCTGCGTCGTTAGTGCCGTCCCCAGACGGCCCTTTGTCCGACCAGCGGGCTCCCGTCTCGACGAGCGAATAAAGCGCCGCTGTCGGCCCCAGCTGCTCGGGAGACTGCAGTGCGCGGCGGCCTGCAGTCTCGTCGTCGACGTTGGCCCAGGCACCCCCAACGCTCTTGATTTTCTTTTTTCGAGGACAATGCCAAGGCTGCGGCAAGCGGAAGGCATTCGTAACGTTTGCCCAATGCCGCCAACGCGAAATATGCAACCACGTTTCATAACGTGTGCCTGCTCACGAGAGCGCAGACCGTGCAGCCGTTGTCATGTCCACCATCGCGCAAGCATGAGTGTACTGTAGGTGGGCAAGCGTTATGCCGACTATGTTTGGGGTGTCAACTACTGCAACGTGCAGATTGTATATCTTTTTAACGAAACTGATTTATTTAGCTCTCACTCGTATCTATATTTCACCGGACTATAGAGTAACAGCCATGGGGCATCTTAATCTCTTCTTTGAATGTCGCCGCTTTACGAACACATCGTGAACTAAGTATATGAGATCCATGATCACATATTTCTTTCGTGCAGGTCGAAGCGGACATATGCTTTCCTTAGGGCACTGGGCTACAGAACCCTTTCGAAATTCAGTGTGGCCTCTTCGATTGCTATCACCACCTCATAGACCGATTTCACCAGCCAGTTTGACTACGCCACCGCTGCCGCAATGCATCGAGGGAACTTTAGTCTTTCTGCACGTGCGAGAACCTCGCTGGAGCTCTGCGCGTGTTCAGCACGAGACGGCACGAGCCCTATCGTGCACTGCCGTTTTCCTTCTGTGAACTAAACTTATGGCGGCGTCACGCACTGCGCCGAACGCTTGGTGAGATTAATCTATTAGTGTATCATCTGTACAGACAAATGGTGGACTTTTGATGGCTGAGTGAAGAAAGAATTTGAAGAGAGAAACCGATGCGGAGCCTGAGCATCCAGGCTTTAGTTCGCTGTACCGTTGTACGATGTCACCGTGGCGGGACTTACAAGCTTCTGCGTTGCGCATTTGAGACTGTCATGCAAGTCCTTGGAATGCTCTGGCTTCGGCTCGACCCAGACAGCTCATGACAAGGAAATGTAATTTCATCAAGACGTTTGTTTACTCAACTATAAGCGCCTCGTAGCGGGTGGTAGTTTCCTGACACCATCGAAACAGAATTAAATAGAGAAATATCAGTTCAGCGAAAAACACCGCAACTTTCATAAGTCTACCGTTGATGAATAGGTACCAGATTTTATCCGCCATTAGCATACAACTATTTGGACTGATACTTCATGCACTAGACGGTACTGAATTTGCGAAAGGGTCTATTGTTCGTGACTTTCACTTCGTTTGAAATATAGTAGAATACATACGAAGATTACACTTATTCCCCCCCCCCCAAAAAAAAAAAAAAAAGTTTGCTTGGAATTTACATGGAAAGCTTCATTTTCTACTACGAATGTAGCGTCTTTTAGTCGTCCTATTTCAATAGCATTGAGTCACCAACGTGACTGAATGCGCTCGTTTCATCCGAAACTCCTCATCGAGGAACCTCAACGGCGTCGAATTCCATCCCTCGACCGAAACATGAAGCCGAATGGGACGGTGGCTGGATGTCCTTCGCTCCACGTGGGCTCGAGGCCTGAAGTCGAAAACGATGGCCGCACACTGCGCCCAAAGTAATCATAGCGATAATAAAAGAAATAATCCCAGGACTGGCGAAACACGCGGGGCGGACGGGCCATGTGGCAGCTCAGTGTGCGTGGGCAGCTGGAAGAGGAGGGTGCTGCTGCTGCGAGGCCCCCTGCGAGACGGCAGCTAAGGGACACGTCGGAGGAGAGGCGGGGGCGCACGCCACGAAGCGATTCCCAACGTAGCCGTGCCTCGTTCTCAGACCCCAGCAAAAGCACGACGGTGACCGCCGAAGATTCGTGCCTCGGTCGTGCCTGCAGTATACGTGCACTAAATAACGTTACACCCTTCATTCACTGTCACACTGCGGCTTTAAAACTAAAGCAGAGGACAGTCTGGAGACGCTGTCTGAGGCGTGGTTCTTCCTGCACGATGGCCCTGTTACACTGGTCTCTGAGGCGGCCGATTGAACTATCTGAAGAATGTTTGGATTCCGACTTTTATCCCATCCTGAGAATGCCTCCCGAACGTCTTGTTGACGGCAATTTGAGAGTAAGTAGTCGACACGAGCTCAATGTTTGGGAATCCATGGGCGGCGTTAAGTTTGGGGTACACTGTACGTCAGGCATTCGGCGAGGACGCAATCACTGAACGCGCCCACTCATCACATACTATAACATCGAAACAGCCGTGACAGTGTCATAAAATACTGCCGTGGTTTTATTTTGTTGTTGTTATGCTGCTGCTTGGCAGAGTCTGTACTTCATACAGCGGTAACATGCTCCATGACAGGACAGTCTCAACGGAAATGACAAGCCTGCAGGTGATTTTGGACAGTGAAGTTTTTGGTCTGAGAAAGCGACTGTCACGGACACAGGCACTAAAAATAACACAATCATCTCAGCGCTGACTCACACAACTCTGGGTTTGAAGTTATTATTTTTTTCTACGTACATGAACAAAATCCTCTTCTGTGCATTAAAAACGAGATGCCAATACAAAAAATTCGCAGAATTGAAAGAAAAATGGTATATAATTCACTTACAATTAAAACAAAAAATAAGAATTTAAAAATGAAGAATGATAAGTGAAAAATAATAAAGAATTCTCACTTTTGCTGCATATTCAAATTCCCTTTACCAAAAAAGAAATAAAACCAAAAACTTGGGGTGTGTATTTTATACAGCTAGAACTTGGTCTCCTCAACGGGCGACTGGTCTCCCAGCTGTGGATGAGCAATTTGAATCAGTGAGTACAACCGCTAGCTCTGGGGTCTTCAACGTTCACCACGCAGTAGTGGCACACGACCTCACGCCTGTACGATGCATTTCTAGACCGAAATCGGCCCAGGGGTAGGGCTTGAGCCCGGTGAATCCTTGGGTTCTGCAGCGCGAGCAATCGCTCCACATGCTCCGAGCTGGTGAGGCTAACCCACTCGGCAGCCGATCCCTTCCTCCTTCTAAAGAGTTTCAGACCGGGTTGCTGGCACACCTGTTATTCCATCTTTCAGGCTCGCGCGTTTTGCAATTTTCCTGGTGAGTTGGTTGGACCACTTGTCCACCCGCAGTCCCTACAGGTTATGTCCCGAGTTGGCGTTGGCGATGCTGTTGCTAGCTCTCGAAGGCTGTCATTTCGACACACTACTCCACCACAGGAAAGTGTGAAGGAATAAAGGGTACCTTCTACACAGGAACCAAAGTTTGTTTTGTGCTCCTTGGAGCAGCTACTGCATTACTTGAGGCCGAATTCAACTTTTTGCACATGCCGTAGGCTTCTTTGCTGAAAAGACTACATCTACGCTAACTTTAATCTTGTCTTGTCCCTGGCGTTTCGTTTCCTCGCCTCTACTTTTGCTTGATCTCTTTGAAGAGCTTTTCAAACACCGACGTCAATAACGAATTAGGGTATTCCACGGACTTTATACCTTTCGACTTGCCCGTTGAAGCTTTTCTGAATTATGTGCTTGCATGACTTTGTGATTCAACTTTTAAACGCATCCGCACAGCACCCTCTTCACTAGTTTGGAGGCGCTGAGTGGAATGGGAGAGGCTTTCTCCCTCTATAGTTTATAAGACCAGCATACATGTCGGGTTAGCACTTATTGTCTAACGTCCAGGAAATAGGCTTCCCTGTAGGATCCTGTCATGGTATGCTAGATAGAGGTCAGTGAAGACTGGGGCTATGCTAGATCCTACGCATACCCTTTCTTTTGAAGGTATGTAATGACCCTCCCAAGCAGTGAAGGTGGACTTGAGGTACTAAATGGTGCCCCATGTCCAAAGACAGGTTCTTGGGAAAGACCCAACGCTGTCTGAAAGGTAGCGGCTACAATGGCATGAATACGTTCTTCAATACACTTTAAAAGTTCTGTGGTAAGGCATAATAGAGGGTCCTTAATGTTCATAGAGAACACTTTGAGATCCTGATCTTGATGTTTTGCTAGAAGCTCAATGCTTCGTACGAGCTCCAGATTACAAAGTGCGGTCAGCAAGTGGTGATAGATTTCAGTCACTCTTGGTGAATAGTACCACCGAATTTTGCCATGTTCCCTCTCTGTTTGGTTGTTTTGCTTTAGTTGCTTTTGTTTCGTTTGGTTTGGTTTGGTTGTTTGCGTTGTGTGTTTGCTTTCATTGATTGAAAAATGGTTTCTCAGGTGTTACACCTGTATGTTCGTAGGACTGGGTGTCCCGCCAACTCATCACACACGTACATAAACGCACACACACAAACACCCACATAATCACAGCGAGAGAGGAAACGATAGAGAGATGATTTAAGAAAACTGAGATGTTAAGAAATTAGTGAGCAATATTCTACCTCTAGGGAAGCCAAAGGCGTTGACAGTTTACGCCATTACTCAGCCCTAGGTAGGGACGGTATTTCACTCCGGTTTTTTTACTTATCACTAAAGATATTATTTCGGCAATACTAGCACGCTTGTTCCAGTCTCTGATTATAACATCAGAGATTCTACGAGATTCGTAAATCGCTAACATTATTCCAACCCTTAAATCTGGGTATCTCAAATCTCGATAAAACTTCAGGCCCATATCACTGAGCAGCATACCTTGTAAACTCATGGAGCACGTTATCTACTTCGAGCAATTAACTACTTGGCTCAAAATAACCACCTACATTCCAAGTCAACATGGTTTGCAAACACCTCTCCTGCGAATCTCAACTTTTTTGACTTCGTCTTGGACCTTCATGAAAATATCAACGCGCCACTATTCATGCCATTTTCATAGATTTCGCCAAGGCGATGCGGTACCTCACACAGCAATTACCTACTTCAGAAACTCTCGCAGCTTAATACTGAAGAAAAATAAATCAATTGAATTGCCTCCATTTCCCTGAATCATGAGCAATCTGCAGCATATTAAAAGCTTTAACTCTTCATCTCTACCAGTTCAATCACGGGTCCCCCAGGGTAGTGTTCTTGGCTTCTTACTCTTCCTAATATACATAAACGACCTACATTGTTGTAACTTTATCTATACGGATGTTCGCGGATGACTGCGTCATTTACCGCCATATTATAAATTGTGACGATCTGTCTCTAATATAATCCGATCTTGATAACGTATCTCGCTAGTGCAAAACATTGCGAATGAACATTAACTCTTCAAAAACAAACGTAATTGCGTTTAACCATAGAACTATTCTCCACAAGGAAAAAGTATACACTAAACTCAACCAGCATAGAAAAGGTGCCTCAGATATTTAAGAATAACAATAGATTTGACTTAACTTTGAACCTAACTTTGAATTTGCACATTGAAACCTACTAAAAGGTTGGGGCTCCAATCCACGCTGTGAAGGTGATTGACCAGCGAAGCTGTTGTATCACCCGCAACAGCTGCCCACTGCATTTATACCAAATGCCGCCGCTGGTCGCAGCACGCCGCCGCTGGCCGTATTGCCGTTTCTTTTCCCTTGCCGCTCCTCGTATTCACGCTGCTCCTCGGGAGTCCTAATTATGTGCGGCCTACCCATAGTGGTGCTGAAACAAGAATGAAATCAGTTGCTATAGGCGGGTTCTTCATTTATATATGAAAGGCTAGTGACGTCACTCCCCACGTCGCAAGCTGCCGTCGCCGCGGCAGCTTGAGCAACACTAATCTTCACCGGGAAACGTTTGCGGTGAGCGCTACGTGCTTCGGCATTGTTATCACGAGCGCCTTATCATCAATTATCTGGTTCGGATGCTTGTTTTGTGTTTGTTCATTATTGAAACGAATGCTGTGCTGTATGTTGTATGCAAGATGTATGCTCGTTTCGCTTCAATCACTGAAGGCTTTTTTTTTCCGTGAAGAACGGCGACACAAAAAAAAAAAAAAAATCCGACCAACGAGTGCTATACAGCTTTGCTGTAAAAGGCAGCACGAACTCTGGGCTTTTTAAGAAGAAATTTGCACCAAGCCTTTTATCAGCCTAAACTCATAGCATATAAAACACTCGTTATTGTGCCATATGGAAAGCTCATCAAAGTACTTAGTCAACAGTCTAGAGCCCTTACAAAATTAAGCGCCCCGATTTATTTATCACCAAATGCTCACCCATCACGTGTGCTTCACAACACATTTCAGAATTTTTCACCTTCAACACGTAGAAGACTATCTCGGCATGTGCTTCTTTCATAATATGTACTACAACCTGCTACACCTAAACCTGTTATCCTCCTTCATACATATCTCAACGGTGTGATCATGTACTCAAAATTGAACTATTGCAATCACGGACTAATCAGTACAAATGTTCCCGCTTTCTCTGTGCATCAAAGACTGGAACTCACTTCCTCACAACATTGTAACATGTTAAGCACCCACTTTTATTTCTAAGTGCAAAATATTTTTAGGAATGTGACCACTTGTGCTCGCGTGCCTCTCGTTTTTTACATGTTTATTGTGAACTACCCACATAGTGCTGCTATCCAAACATTTGATGTACACTAAGATAATTCATTAATTTTTTAACTTCTCATGTAATACATTATTGAGATGGACTTGAGAGTAATTAAACTTCAACATGCCCTTGAACCATCTTCACGTATTATTGTGCAGCAAGAGTGCTTCCGAGATTTTTACCTTTTTCGTGATGACAGTGGGCTTGTATGTGTAAGTCGAGATTTATAAGCACTCCTGCTGCAGCCTTGACGAGGCGAGCAGTATGAACAAATAAATGAATCGCGCTTTAAAGCGCCACCAAGTTTCCCGAAAAAGCAGAATAGCATGTGGAGACTGACTGCACGTCGTTGCACGAATGGCGCATCTGAGGATTGAGCCTCAAGTTCAACACAAGTAATACGAACCCTTCCGCCAGGCGCGTAGCCAGATTTCGGGGCCGGCCCCATGGGCCTCCCCCCCTGGATACGTGCCTGCCTTCCGCTTAAGTGTATGTACCGTAATTACTCGAGTAATAGCCGCACTGTTTATGAAAAAAAACAAAAAAACCTGAGGGTTCGCCTTTTCGCGGAGCACGCAGATTGCCAATCACCGCGATCGACAGCATGATTCCAGCTGTTTACAGGACAGAGATGACGTGTTCGTGCGAAGATACCATCTGTGAAGATTGAATTTGTATGGAGAATCGTTTTCTCGATCTGGTTATTCGCTATGTTATTTATGTGCAACGCAATGATTGACTGTATATGTGTTCTGTAGGAGAGTAGACGCAAGGGCCTTGTTCATAAATAGTGCGGCTATTACTCGAGTTAATACGGTATCACTTAGTTTGTAGCACTCTGCCGTTTCACTATTTTCAGGAAGGCGTCGGCGTAGCCAGCGGTGGCCCATTCGGCTTCGTGTATGCTTGCCCGCTCAGAATGGAAGCACCGTCAAGCCCTTCCTCGACAAGATCAGACGGACCCTCAGCGGCGCAGTGTGTGCACGGCGGACGTGGTGCAGTGCGGCGGATATCAGGGCCGCCCCCGAAGCCACATGTGCCGTCGCCGCCGATCGGACTCCTTCTCGGAAGGCGCCACAGCTCGCGAACTGCACGAGAAGGCGCGTGGCCCCTCCCGTGCGGAAATAGCCGTCGAGTTTGGACGCCTTTCCGCACGCTTCTACAGATGTTCCGCGCGGCGGTCTCTCTGAGGAGAAGGCGCAAAACTGTTGGCCTAATCCCCGTTGGCACCAGATGCCGCATTGGAGCCCGCTGCTGCACGCTGCTGCTGCTGAGCGCCGCGGGCCGCCTCAATTCGATGTTTATTTGACGAGATGAAGAACTTGGTTCCACGGGTTTGAAACATAATATATATATATATATATATATATATATATATATATATATTATAGTTCTTTTTTTATTTATTTGAGGATAAAGGCAGGGGCGGTCTCTGTTTACGCAGCTCGCGCGGCAGCACATGTCTGGTCAGGAACCCCGAACAAGAGCCACCCGCCGTGCATCTCGTTGTGTGAACCGAGGCAAAAGAGAAAAAATGATATTTATTTATACCTTTATTTAGGATACCTTCAGGGCATCTACAAAGATCGCCAAGGGCTGTAAACATTTGATTCGCTCCGGCGAGTGAACCTGCAACCACAGCTTTCCGTTCTAGCCGCTAGGTACCGTTGCTTTCGTAGAAGTCACCAACAATGCACAAAATGCTTTCGCATAAAAAAAAGAAGTTATCACGTAGAAAAAAAAGAAAAGGTAATTAAAGATTGCGGTCATTACTGCTGCCCGACATTGCTCACCAATTGAGGAACGCCCAGAAACTTAGCTAAGCCTCTTCTCTGAGCCGAAGACCTTCCAGCGTTAAATGAACCGTGCCTCAGACGCTAATGGCTGGCACATTTCTTTGTCGTCCGCGATCATCTGCGATCATCTTTCGGTCGGATAACGCCGACATCAGCAGGCAATGGGGTTGCCAGCACTACCCGGAAACGTTAAAGGAACTAATCCCCATCAGCTTCCTTCCTAATAGATGCGCCAGCTTTTCTTCGGTCACAGTCGTGGGCCTCCGCCGAAAGACACGCTCGCTTGACGTTTCTTTGCTTCGTTTTCGTCCAGTCACATCGCCTGCTGCCGAAAGCCTGTAGACGAACTACGCCGTCTTCAAGCCAGAACAGCGGCTGCTACGACGATGGGTGCCTGCGTCTGCAAATGGCATGGCAGACGCGGGGAGGCATGCAGCCAGAGAAACAACCCATGTATTTATAAGTTCACTAGCGCAAAGTCGGCAAGCAATAAAACGTAGCAGACCACCAGCCGTTTAGACGGCGTCAACTTTATATACAGCGTGTTTCTTTTTAATTGGAAAGAGTTCCTAAAAGCGAAGAAGGGAGGGGGAGTTGGTGAAAATAACATGAATAATGCCTTTCCCGCGTGGTTGCTGTCATAATAAGTTGGCTAAATAATTAAAATCAATTAATGAAGTTGGAAAGTAGCGCATTTACGGGTCATGTCGTAACTGTAGTTCTGAAGGCAGTAATTATTGGGGACGAAAACAATTAAAAATATTACTAAAAGGCAATGTGTAAGTTGAGGAATTTTTTTGCTTGGATTTTGAGTTTTGGTCGCCTGATTTTAACACGGGATAAATAATGAACGCAGAAGAGTGGCGTAGTCGTTTCGCACTCCTAAGCCTTATTTCCACAGCCTGTCTTCTACCCTTGTCCGACGGGCACCCTAAAGGCTTTCAGAACGGACACCTTTAAAAGATCGGCGAACTGCCGCGCGCTGAAAGACGCTATATTGCGAGCGGATTCACCGATTCTCCAAAAGCAGTGACGCCGGAAGTATATTTTGAGAGAAAGGGGGGGCGGGCTGGAACCAAATTCCTGTTTGTCGTTATTTTTTATTGTTTATGTACCACTTTTTTGAGCAGATATTACAATTTGTGTTTCGTTTACTATCTATGAGCGCCTGGCGTGTGCCTTCCAAGCAATCTTATAAAGAAACTGAGCCCCCCCCCCCTCCCTCCCCGGTCGTCATTGAACATTGAACATTGTTTTTATTTGTCACGTAAGTTTACAAAAACACATTAACGAGCCGGGTGAAGCCTCAGGGGCTTGTGTACCTGGCTCGGCAGTCGAAAGTGAACAAAAGAAACAAAAAAACAATTTGCACTCTAGCAAAACAATATAATCCATAAAGTACCAATATAACTGGACCATAGGTAGATTAACAATAATAACGCCGAGATCTCAGAAATGCAAACATGTCGCGTAAAACAAAAACAAAAAAAACAATTAAAGGCAAAAAAGACAACAGGAACGTTCATTTCACTGTTCGAGGTTTCTAAGCGATTTTTTTAGCTTTTGTTTTGACGTTAAATTCATTATATTATCAGGCAGGTTGTTAAAAACCTGTGGCACATAATACATTCGTGTTCGTTCACCATATTTGGTCCTGATACGGGGTATATCAAATCTAAGTGATGGCCTCATTGGACGCTGCTGAACGTAGGGCGTTTTGAAATCAGAGGTCCAGAAATGTCGGAGGACCACCGTTTCTCTAAAAAGTCCCATAAAGGACGGTAAATTGAGTTTATTAAATATACTGTCACTCGTGGTATCTTGCCTATCAAAAGAAACACTTTTCAAAACACTTTTTAGTAAGGAATTAATTCTATTGCGCCAAGAAAGAGAACATCATGAAAAAAGGGTTATACCATATCGTAAATAACTATACGCGAGAGCATGCGCTAAAGTTTTACAAACGGAGAAAGGAAGAAACGTTTTAATATTTTAGAGAGAGCATGACACGCTTCTTAATCTTTTGCACAAGTGTACCATGTGTTCCAGGCCAAATCACTGTCAAAATATATTCCGAGATATTTGACCGTTTGTACATATTCAAGACTTTCACAACTGCACGATCTGCATTTAGAATTGTGTAGTGCTATCGGAACTGAAAGTTCGACTTGCTTAAGCGGTTTCTAAAACATACCAGTTTGGTCTTTACAGCAT
>JAZHYW010060169.1:0-19292 GCA_037355805.1 Ixodes ricinus | reverse complement strand
TCAAGCTCTTACATTCCTCTTATTTTCGTCGATAGAAATCCTTTCCTGACGTCATAGTCAGCATTCGGCCAATCATGGCCGGCCGACCAAGCGACGCTTTCGATCGCGCACGTCGCCAATATGGGTAGGAAACGGTGCGGGCATGGGTGGAACTTGGCTAGACTTGACTATAGTGGGCTACAATAACTTGGCTGGAACTTGGCCTAAATAACTGGTGAGTGTATGTATGTTTATACAGCCGGAAGTTAGTCTGCCTCAGTGGGCGTCAGGTGCTTCAGCTGTAGATGAGCAATTCAGCCAGTTCGGTACAACCGTTAGCTCAGGGTTTTTAGCGTGCACCACGCAGTAATGATACACGACCGCACGACGGTACGATGCTCATATAGATCGAAACGGGCAGTGGTGGGGACCGAACCCATGATTCTTGGGTTCTGTAGCGCGAGCTTTCGCTCCAAATCCCGGACTATTTTGCGCTAATGAAAAAAAAAAAAAAAAGATTATTTGGCTATCGTTTTGTCTTGGCCTGTTGAATCGAGCTGGCTATTCGCGGCGAGAATTTTGGGTATCGCCGCCTGGGGACTTTTTTCACAACCCTGAATGAGGATACTTCAACTTCTTCCGCTGGGTGCTAAGCGCGTGGAATGCCCGGGCTTCTATGGACTGTGAAGGTTAAAACATAACCGCGTGGGGAGCACGTGCAGGTACCCATAGTAAGAAAAACAGAAGCGCCCCCAACGAACTTCTCAACGCGAATACTCCGTTTCACCCTTGATAGAGTGTCCCTTGATCCAGACGCTCCGCCTTCAGCGCTAGCCTTCTGTTTTTCTTTTTGTTAATCGGCTATTGTTTCAAAATTTTCTCTTTGGTCATATTAGTCATGCCTTGGTCATGCGTGATTGTCACACTTGGTCATGCGTGATTGTCGCATTTTCTTGTTTTGCCTCCACCCATGTTTTCTCCGGCATACTCTAGGTCGGAAGGTTTTGCTCTCTTTTTCGTCCCTCATACCAGATGCGGAACCCACGTGGCTGGGAACGACAGGAAACATAAAACGTCATACCGCCTTGTCTTCTCAAAAAACAACAACAAAAAAACAACGGGGTTTAAGATGGTGGGGTGTTCTGGTTGAGTTTCCACTACGAAGGAATATATGAACAGTTTAATGTAATCTATGCAGGTATAGCTCTCGGCATTTGATAGGTGCACCTTGAGTTGTGGCTCGTAGACTTTTTCATATCCTTCACATGCCATAGAAGTAATAGCATACCTTGCAGTGATAACCTAATGGGAACACCAGCACCGGGTTGGAATCGGTCCGCTTGCCTTAGACGAAGTATAGTCAGTATGTCCGTGAGCATAAACGTGATGATGAGTTGAATAAAAAGCCCTCACGATTCACGCTTGCAATCGACTGACTTTGTAAATAGGATCCTCGGGAAACACGTGAGAGAGAATGAGGGAATATCTTTATTAAAACAGAGAGTTTAGCCTCAGCTTTGCGCTCTAACAGGCTTTTCTGCGGTAGGGAAGGGAGAGGAGACAGAAAGACGATCAACAAAAGGTCAGTGATGATGAGATGAAATGTTAAAATATATACATGCTATAGTGTCTAGTCACAGAATGTGAAATAAGAGAAAGATGAGAAAAAATAATTATAGTACTGTCAGCAAGTCAATGTCCTCGAGGAACTGAAAGAGAGCTTTTAAGGCTACTCGATGTTTCTTATCGGGCCAAGGTCCGAGAAACACGTGAAGCTCAATAACATCGCAGCCAAACTCGCGCTGCAGCTTCTTGTGCTCATGGCACACTTGCGCGAATGTTCTTATGCTTATTAAAATTATTTGTGCACCCGAGGGTGACGCAGTGATAGCAAGAAAACCGTGTATTTTCGTAAATTGCAACACGGTATAGAAAAAAACACTCGGATCGAAGTCATGCACCGACGTCCTTCTCTAAGCCTTTTCGCCCATACCCTCGGCGGTTGCATACCCTGTGTCAGCGGGCAATCCAAAAAATGCACCGGGTCGAGGGTGCGTCAGTCGCGCGCTGGTATGAGGTTATGAAAAAAAAAAAGGTCTCTACGGATAGAACTTCGAGTTGAGGAGGAGATGAAGTGGGGCTGGGACGTCAGAGCATTAAGCTCTGGTTGGAATGATTAGAGGGTAGACGCAAAGCTAGCTGCTTTTGTCTCTACTCGCTGATCGAACTTGCTGGCAGCGAGCGTTCGCCGGATTCCTTTAGCACCGTCAAAAACTGTGTACCACGGCAAACGATAAGCACCCACAGCGCGCCCTGATAACAGCGTGATAAGACATCTAAAACTTTGCGAGGGGTTCTGTAGGCTCGTTGCCTTCCGACGCGCGAAATACTAATTACATGGACGGCTAGCCATTGGAAATGTGTTTTTGGTGACGAAACTCCAGCCCTCCGCTCGCCCTCTCGCGGACGAACAAAGAACCAGAGGAGCGGGGACGGCGGCGGAGACGGTGGCAAGGTTTGTCGGCCTTGGTGCTCAGCTGTTAGCGCATGGTCCTGGTCGGCGTGTTTGTGCGTCATGCCGTTTTAATGAAGAAAAAAAAGCGAGTGTGATAAAATAGGAATTGTTTTGTTCCGCAACTTTTAAAAGTCAACATAATTAACGCACGTAAACATCTCCGTTACATGTGATATATGGTCCTGCTCTGAACGCTTCGTTTTTGTAGCCATATAAATGATTTTTAGCACACTGTCCAGCGTCAGAGAGCAGGCGCATGGACGATTCTGGAGAATCTATCCCCGTCGCTTCCGAACACCTTAAAACTTCCATCCCGCCATCTATAGGGCGTAAGAGCTGCGAATACTATTTCGCTACGCGTCAAGAAGACGGCGCGAATTATTTGAAAACTTGAAAGAGTTAAAGGACATGGTTAAGCTAATTTACGTTGTAGCAAGATTCATTCGTCGCAAGAGGAATTAAACCGGAGGGCGTCGAGCTAGGTCCTGAGAAACACCCCTATCGAAGACTAGCTTCGATGGTTGCATTTCTTGTTTACACCAAAAGCTATCCCCAAGTGATTTACATAATTTAGTGATATAACGGAAAGACAATCCGATTCTTACTTCACACTTTTTTCGCACGCTGGCAATCTGTCCTCATTTAAGACCCGTGTTTCGAGACTGATATATCGGAGTCAAGACATTCGCCTGTATGCCTTAATATGTCTAGCAAGTTTAAGTTGTAAGTATGAAGATTTAGGGGATCGGTGGTGGAGTATGTTAACCTATTATCAAAGACTAGCTTTGATGGTTGCGTTTTCTTGTTTACACCAAAAGCTATCCTCAAATGTTTTACATAATTTGGTGATATAACGGAAAGAGAATCCGATTCTTTCTCCTCACTTTCACTGTATGCTGGTAACCTTTTCTGACCAAATACACGTGTTTCGAAACAGAGATCTCGGAGTCAGGACATTCGCCTGCACAACCGTGCAGACGAATTCTTTAATATTTCTAGCAAGTTTAAGTTATACCTGCGAAGATTTAAGAGATCGGTGGCCGAGTGCGTTAGCCTATTATCGAAGACTAGCTTGATGGTTGTGTTTTTTTGTTTACACCAAAAAGCTGTCCCTAAATGTTTTACATATTCTGGTGATATAACCGAAAAAAGATTCCTTCTCTTTACTTTCTCCGTATGCTGGTAACCTTTACTTACCAAAGACGCACGTTTCGAAACCGATATCTCGGAGTTCGGACATTGGCCGGCACAACCATACAGACGAATGCTTTAATATTTCTAGCAAGTTAAAGTTATACCTAAGAAGATTTAGGGGATCGTTGGCCGAGTATATAGGTTAACCTATTATCTAAGACTAGCTTTGATGGTTGCGTTTTCTTGTTTACACTACAAGCTATCCCCAAATATTTTACATATTTTGTTGACATAATCGGAAAGAGAATCCGATTCTTACCCCTTACTTTCTCCGCATGCTGGTAATCTGTCCTGTCCAAAGACGCGTGTTTCAAAACTGATCTCGGGGTCAAAACATTCGCCTGCACAACCATAACGACAAATACCTTAAACATATCTTAAGCAAGTTTAGGTTATAACTTGTGGGAGCCAGTGTGTTCCCTCTCCCGACAAGGCGTAAGCCGCAGAAGTTCCGGCCGGAGTCGCCTGGCTTCGAGCCTGCTCGCTCCGTATCGTGTCGCGGTATAGAGGGTGTATTCACTGGCGGTCATAGCTGAGCTCGCTCGCTGCTTTCGAACCACCGGGGAAGAGAGAAAGGGGAAGGCTGCTTTTTGTACGAATTTTGAGTGAAAATTTATCTTCTATAATCTTCTAGAGGGAGAATAGCGACGTCTGGAGAAGCCTAGCTGGGACATACAAAGGAAAGTCCCGGTGAGAAGAGATTTTCTCCTTCCCTTCTTCTCTTGTGATTGCCCGAGAGCTGACGGGAAACTCCTCCCGAGCATGCGCTGTGAGCAGTTACCTCAAATATGGCGTCCACTGAATACTCCCTATTCTCTCGCACTCCTTTGCGCTTCTCCCGTTTTCGGGGGACCAGCGAGATCGCGCGGGAGACAGCTCGGCGTGTCCTCCTCCGAATGGACGGCCGCCTGGCGAGGAGTCCTGGAGTGGACTCCGGGCGACGGGTCGAGTCGCGGCGTGCGAGCTCGTCCGACTGGCGACGACTCAATGCTAGCGTTTCCCATTGCTCTTACAGTCGCCGTCCCCTCCTCAAACTCCTGCGACGACGCGTAGCGGCGTGAGCTCGGACCACCGGCGATGACTCCGCTCGCGATCCCCTTTGGCTCTCAAATCGGCGGGCTCTGCGGCCACCCTGTGTCTACAGCTCGCTTGACCGCAGTATCTTGTTGGTGACCCCTGTTTTTCAATAAACGCTATTGGATACCGGGATCATCGTTGTTGGCGTGGCGTTAGCGAACCCGGCGCGGCGAACGCCCTCGCTGGTAGCCGTCGGCCGCGAGGCCCCGCACGTAAAGGTATACGAAATTCCCCACAAACTGTGAAGAATTAGGGGATCGGTGGCCAAGCCCGTTAACCTATTATCGAACACTAGCTTTGATGGTTGCGTTTTTTCGTTTACATTGCAAGCTATCCCCAAATGTTTTACATAATTTGGTGACATAACGGAAATAGAATCCGATTCTTACTCCCCACTTTCTCTGTGTGAGTAACATGTACTAACCAAAATCGCGTGTTTTGAAACTGAGATCTTGGAGTTAGGACACTGGCCGGCAGAACCATGCAGACGAATGCCTTAATATTTCTAGCAATTTATGACTGAAGATTTAGCGGATCGTCGGCACAGTAGGTTAACGCATTGCAGCTCGGAGTACGTGAAGCCAGATATTTATGCACACAGCCCCGACGCCCCCTAACACGTCTCGTCCTGTGTACTTCTTCTTTCTTTGTCCGAATGTTTTTATTGGCGTAAGTACCAACTAGCCCAACTTGCAGCGTCAATACACCTGCAGATTGAGTCCAACCCCCTCTCCCCGCTTTCCGCTCTCCTCGAATTTAGTTTTAGTACACGAAGTAAACAAACCTATGATACATCCCTCAGAACCCCTTGCAAAACTTTGCAACCTCCCCCCCCCCCCCTTCCCGATTGGCGATCGTGAATAGACACCGAGCGTGGAGTGAATGCTTCCGCTCAGGGTTCTAGCTTCCCGCTGTCCAACATATACAAAACAAAATGAATTTTCTTGCGAAGATTTCTAATGCAATGAAACAGTGTAACAGCGGTCCTACACACACACAAAAAAAAAGAAACAAAAAAAGAATCGGAAGCCTGGTTTCTGTCTTTTTTTAAATTTATTTTCACCGCAATATTTTCAAAAGAATGTACAGGTTAATTCTAATTTCGCTAGACCATACACGAGCAGGTACACCGAATAATCGTCTTACCTCCTAGAAATTCATGAACCACGAAAACGGTTCGCTCCCTTCTCGAATGAAAGAAGCGAGAACGAAGTAAACAACTGCAACCTTGAAGACGGCACCCTCGTTATGGCCGTGCAACAGCGATTTCCAAGACAGCGCGTTGTCGAATCACGTCGGCGAGGAGGAGGGGGCGGGAGGGCGTCCCGGTAGCGCTCCATTTCCCCGGCAATGGCGGCCGCGAGTCATGATCGGGCAGCCGCCCAGCGAGGAACGCAGCGGCGGAAGCGACGATGGCCATTCTGCGCATCGGCGCACAACACCACCTGTGTTTCTCCAACAGCGAGGCCTGGCGGCAAAATACGCCCCAAAACCAGACACACTCTCGACGTCCCCTGTCCCGACGAAAAAAAGATTAAAAAAAAACAAACTGTGTTTTCTTTCGGGAGTCTGGCCGCTCATTTCCTTCGCCTTCTTCTTCTATTTTATTTTTTTGCTAACGTATATTTTTTGAGGGGGCTTGTTAGGAGAGCGTCGAAAGCGTGCCTCTCGCTCTCTACTGGCCCCGGAACGAACACGGGACCCGCGGGATTTTTCGCGCTGTTCTTGCGAAATAAATATATACTTATAATGCGAAGCACGGGAAACGTTATTGCTATTATTATTATTACTCGGCGAAATTTACTAGTTCAAATTTCAGCGCTTTTAGGAAACCAGAACTGCAAACACCTTGCAGTCAGAAAACGTATCATAAAAAAAAAAAAAACATGATAAAGCTCTTTATTCGTTTGACATTGTGAGTTCCTTTGCTTTTTCGTGCAAGTTTTGTCTTGTACAAGTAAGACAAGATAATAACGAACCACCAATTGAGAACGTAAAAATCCAGAAAACAACAACAGCAAACAACAACGAAGAACAGAGTAATGACTGTATTACTTAAGTTTATAGCATATTCCGAGCTTCATCTTTTCTCATTCTTTATCTAGTTGATTTTTTTTTAACGCAATATTTAGTGGTGCTTTTCAACTTCCAGCAAAATGGCGAATGTGTATACTTCAGGCACCAATCATCTACGCATCGAGCATCTTCTTGCAGATAACTCAAAATGTTACTCAGATTTTCCCGAAAATTTCCAGTGGTTGACGCAGCGCGCGCAATGACCAGCCCGGGCCCGAAACCCTCGAAGCGACGAGGCGCCGACCGGTAACAAGCATCGACGCAGAGAGAGAAAGGGAGCTCGAGGAAAGAGGCGCCGTCCCATCTGGGCCCAGCGAGCGTGACCAGAGCCGCTGCACCTGTGCCGAGCTCCGGTCCCATCATCATCACACGCCTCTTGCCTAGCTCGCGTCGCAGGCGAAGCACCGACGCGCAACTGGGAAAGAAAAATGTTCCTCTTTTTTTATTAGTATTATTAGTATTACTATTAGTCCGAGTAATAAAGGAAAACTAGTCCATTCCGAGTACGTCATATGAACTCTCGCTAAAACTCCTAAGCATTGTGTGTCTGAAATTTTCTTGGTGGTTGAAGCGAAAATCAATCGCTTTCGGAGCTTGCAACGTACATGGTTAATGTTTTTTATTTTTTAACTTTACAGATTTTTTTTAAAGCCGTCAGAATTACACAAATGCATGTCGTGCGGGTGAGTTTACGCAGGGGTAGATTATGAGGGTCAAATCACCGCGATAAGTCGGTTAATGAACTAAATTTGTTTAATAACCGGTGAATGAGTGAGGGTAAACATAAGGTTTCAATTACAAACTTGCTGAGCGTCCTCAAAAACTACTAAATGAGTCAATTTTAGAAAGACTCGGAGAGCGCGGGCCACTCGTGCAGCAGGCGCAAGGCTGTGGGCGCGAAAGCGCGCCCGCGCGGATTTTTCCGTCTCTTATCATCCGTGTTTTCGTACCGGCCAGCTTTGCGCCTGTTTGCGCGAGCGGTAACTTCACAGCTCTATACAAGCATACTTTCGCTCGCACGGAGCTATAGCGTATGCAGGCGAGCTGGTTAAGGAACGTCATAATCCAAAAGCACGAGAGACGCGGAGAAGTGAAATAATGGAAAAGACGACACAAAAGCTCAAACTGTGTCGACTTGTGCGTTATCTTATTTCTGCGTGCCTCGCGATTTAGACTACGACGCTATTAAACTTTAAAACGCTTGTCACACAGGCGAGAAACGCCGCGCTACTTGGCCGTACACGCATGCGTAGCGTACAGTATTCCTCAGAAGACAACTATCTGCGCATGTTGAGAGCGTGAGCTCCTAGTAGACATGTCAGCGCAAGGAAGGCGATTATTTGAGTTGTATATACGCGAATCACGTGAAATACACGCGAAAAGTGCGTTTTGGGTATCACGGCGATGCCGCGGTGGATGTTCAAGCTGTTTGAAGAGCTTGCAAGGTCGTTTTAAATGCGAACGGTGTTCCGTGCAACGTCACCCGATTCACAACGTACAAAGTTCGTAAGCTACCACGCTTACTGTTGAAGAACGCCAGGGCGTGGTTAGCCTTGACCAGTTTATTACCACCGCGCCGAAATGTATAGGTAGCATCGTCTCCGGCGATAACAGAAAGGAACGAATCGTGACATGACAAACATTTTATGAGCATCGTATATACGTAAAATAAAATTGTAGTGTTAAATAAATTTCACAAAAGGAACATATAAATGACTAATTATGGTAACGTCCCTCATTATAATCCAAATATTATAATGAGGGATGTTATAAATATTTGGATTAATATTTGCGGGCGCAAATATTAATACAAATTCAAAATTTGTCAACTACGCTGACGACACTAGTATACTCTTTATTGCAGGTAACGCTGATACCTTAAGGGGGATTCAACCGCTCGTCACTCAATGGGCAAATTTCGCTACACAAACCTGAGTTCCAGGAATGCACGATAGTATTCATTCTTTTGGAGGTTACTTATGATAACGTAATGAAGGTTGTACGGCCCTTGGATTTTTCTTTTAGAGCGCTGGAGATTTTTAATAAAATCCAGAAATATGACCGTTTTGACTGTTTTTAGCGCGTTTTGGGGCATTTTTGAAAATACAATTATTTAGAAGACAAACGAGACAAAACGCTTGGCCGTACGCACTAGGGGTGCATCTAATCTTAATTTTAAGACCATGACGAGGAAGCAAAATATTGTTGTATTTGCGTATTTGTGTAAATAAAATCACCCTGTTAATTTTATTTTCAACTCGTTAAACGAGATGGCGACACTAGTACTAAATGCCTCAAATCGGAAATTTTCTTGCTGTTGATGTTGTTGTTTTTCTCTCGAGCTCGAATTCGACCGCGATGTCTCGTTGCTCGTGGATCGGCACGTGTAGCGCAAGCTCACTGATCGTGGATTCAATCCACCGCCTCTGCCCGTTTCAATCTGGATGAGCATCGTACCGGCGTGCTGTCATGTATCACTACTGCATGGTGCGCGTTAAAGTCGTCAGACAAGCAGTGGTATACTGCACTGTCTTTCATCTCCAACGAAGACACCGATGCCCTCAGAGATGACTAACTTCCCGCTGTATATAAATAGACACAACAGAATTACAATTGATAGCTCCGTTGGTCGGCACTTTTTGAAATTTGCAAAAAAGTGTAACTAGTAGGACTGGGCGTCGAATAAAAATTTTAACCCGATTAATCGCCACCCTTTAATCGATTAATTAATCGATTAATCGGTCTCGTTCATTTCCATGCATAATAATACTGCTTAAAAATAGAAATTGCATATTTTTTGTTTTTTGTTTTGCTGAATATGTGGTAAACGACGCAATAATTTTAATTATGAATCAACTTCGATGTACAGTTGAGAACAGTTCAAAAACACTCACACTCACAGATTACTACTTCAGCTCCATGAGACAAAAATGTTCGTTGATATTCTCCGGGATGGGCGGCTTCCTTTGATTGCTCACAGTAGACTCTGCAGCGCTAAACGGACACTCGCACGTCGTTGAAATCGCTGGGACATGTGAAAACCTTCTGCACTTGTATGAAGTTACAAATCTCCCCCTTACAGTTTACCTTAAGTTAATATTTCACCTAACGTTTTCACTTCATATATATGGGCTCGTCCATGTCTGCTTGGTGAAAGCATTTAATTTTTATTTAATTTTGGTTCGTCAAATTTTTACCGATTAACCGGTTAAACAAATTAATCGCGATTAAAGCATTAATCGATTAATCGGTAGGTTAATCGATCAATTTCCCAGCCCTAGTAACTATTCATCAGCAGACTCCTAGCGAAAGGCCTGATAAGGCTCTGAAGGCGATACTTTTGTTGATTCTATTTTTTTGTGTGTGCTATGTTAGCGCGCGTGGTCAAAAAGCTTGCATACACTACAGGCGTGGCTCGTAAGCACCCTAAGATCGTACAGGGTTGAACAGAGATATCCTAATATGTAGGGTGCCTCAATGTCCTTCTGCTTAGGGTGATGCCACCCTTTGTAGTACCCGATGCCGACAACACGCGCTCACGGGTAAAATACAAATAAATCGACGAAAACAAAATGTCGCCATAGCACAGTCAGCGCCACAAACGCGTGCCGGGACACGCTCTTTCACGCGCTTCTGAACAAAGCAAAAATAAATAAATATAAAAGTGTGGGACAAGAAGGTCAGATGTCTCCACCCTAAGCAAAGCGCACATGAAGGCACCCTACTATACTTCGTTTCAGCTTGGGTCCAGACGCAGGCGATGCTACAAGCGCGAGCTCCGGGCTTCCAGCGTCCCCGCCAAGCACGCGCGCTCGTGCAATGCAAGCACTGTTCAGGGCCACACGCTCGCGCTCGTAGTATCGGCTGCGTCTGGACCCAAGCTGAAACGAAGTATAATATGTATTTGGAAATAGAAAAAATATAGGTGGATTCCTGAGTTGCAAAGAAGGCTAAAATACTTATTCCGAACAACATTTATTTTATGAATCATTATTTCAGATATTTTTATTCTCTGTAGACCTTGTTTGGTGGCTAGTGGATATAAAAAGCAAAAAAAGAAGCCTGATTTTTAATATTTTGAACAATTACAATATATTTTCTAAACCAACAAACAGGTGCTTACTCTGAGATGCAACTTGAATTTTGACGTTGGCGTTTTGGCGCCCGAAACAATTTTTTTTGTCAATTTAACACTTCCCGTTTTGCGGATTACTAAAAAAACCAAACGGGCCATCAATAGGTAAAAAATACGTTGCTACCTAAGGTGAGGTGTACGTTTCTTTATTCTTTTCTCTCTCTCTCTCTCTCTCTGTCTTCACCTTTATAATTTTTATGCGAAATAAAATGAACCTCTATATAAATTCAGTGTCTTCATAGGTAACCTTGGGAGTTCACAATGCTATTGTCCGTTATGAACACCTCTTTCAACAGTGATCTTACTATGTCACAGTGGAATGAAGCGGTGCTACCTTGCCTATGTGGAAACAAATCGGGGTGTGTGTATGTTTATACAGCCTAGAACATAGCCTGCCTCAACGGGCGAATTGTCTCCCAGCTGTAGGTGAGCAATTTAGCCAGTGCAGCAGTGCAGTACAACCGGTAGCGTGGAGTCTTTAACGTACAGTCGTCGCGGGAGTTAATAGCTCCACGCGAGCGTGCGCTTTTTCCGAGGGGCGCTTGACTGGTGACTTTCGATAGAACTAGAGATGACGTCAGGGCGAGTCGATGCGGAGTGGGCGGGACAAGCCGTCTCAATTCAAGGGAACCGTTGTTATCATCCGAACGTCCGCACACCTGAGTGTAGTTCGAATGAAAAGGGAAGATGATTCTGCAGAAGTCAAGATCGCCAAGCACGAATGACACGGCAGTTTGAAAGAGAGAAGGAAATACGTCGTATTTTCTAACTTCTGCAGAATCATCTCCCATTTTCATTCGACCTACGCTCACCCGCAGGCAGATGACAGCAACGGTTCCCTTGAATTGAGCAGCTTCCCCCGTCCACTCCGCATGGACTCGCCCTGACGTCATCTTTAGTTTTATCGCAAGTCACCAGTCGAGCGCCCCTCGGAAATAAACGCGCGCTCGCGTGGAGCTATTAACTCCCGCGGCGACTGTACATCACGCAATAGTGATACACGACCGCACGCCGGTACGATGCTCATCCAGATCGAAACAGGCAGAGGTGGGGATTGAACCCAGGATCCCTGGGTTATACAGCGCGAGCTAGTGTCGCCTCGCACGATGCTCCGCAGCGTTTGAGCTGTTCGCTTCACGTAGCTAACCACTCGGCCACCGATCCTTTTTTCTTTCTTTATTGCACTTGGCCACCGATCCCTCTTTATTTGTCTGGACCACGGTGGTCTGAACTAAAACCCTTCGTTGTGTTTGCGTTTGTCTTGCAAGTGGCGTCAAATGCGCCAGTGCACGAGGCCCGTGTCTCGAGCGGCCCTTGGAAGCAGCAAGGAAGCAGTTGTCGGCGCAGTACTAAAATGAGCGGCCCTTGGAAGCGAATGGCAGCGGAGCACCCGTTCCTCGTACTTGCGCATTTCCGCAAGAATGGTTTGCGGTACTTGTAAGCGTGAATTTTATCAAATGAATTTAGTCTGCACTTGCCGGCAGCGCCTTCAACTTATGGAATTTACGAGGATAACTCGAGTGCAACGTGGCTTTCCGTATTTGAGTGGTTCTTTTTCGCTGACAGGCAGACAGACGGAAAGCGTCCTTTCTTGCCATACCCGTTGCCAATCTTGTCAGCTGCTGTGCACTTGGCGCGCGATAGTGGACGAGTAGTAGAGCCGCGTCACTTGCTTGGACAGAGAAATCCTTGGTACAGTTCACGGGTGGGAAACGGTTGCTTCTTGTCGCTTTCGACTTGACGCGCAAAAGTGTGGACCTCTTCGACGAGGTCCACACCTCTGGACGTGCAGAAAAGTGGACCTCGCCACTAAATGAGCTCTGCTTAGGATCGGCACTCTGTTCCCCAATGTTGCTGTGGGCGCCGCCATCTTGGTGCTGGTACAGAGCAGACGCAACTACCGATCGTCATGATTCAAAGGTGCGACTTCCTCGGCATTAGATTCGGCGTTAGGAAGCTCGTGTAATATTGCTTTGTTCTGTCGCGAAGCATTTAAACATTTGTGGAGGATATAAAAGTGTTTCCTGTGATTTAAGATAAATCTTCAGATAACTGCCAACCATGATATTAAGCCACAATATGGACAAGTGTCGTTACCCTGAAGCGTAGCTTATTTAGTGGCACTAGGGAAGATCATGGCGGAACAGCGAAGCACTGAGCTATATTTCAGACGCCATGTTCTTCTATATATAGTGCCACTAAATAAGCTACGCTTCAGAGTAACGACACTTGTTCATATTAATGCTTAAAATCATGGTTGTCAGTTATCTGAAGATTTATCAGAAATCACAGGAAACGCTTTACCGTCCTCCACAAATGTTTAAACAGTTCGCGACAGAGCAAAGCAATATTACATGAGCTTCCTAACACCCAACCTAATGCTGAGGAAGTCGCACCTTTGAATCATGACGATCGGCAGTTGCGTCTACTCTGCACAAGCACCAAAATGTCGGCGCCCACAACAATGTTGGGGAACAGAGTGCCGATACTCTAAGCGCAGCTTAGTGGCTCTAGTTCTTCCCAGAAGTGGCGCGCGGCACGTGTCTCGAGTATTTCCACAAAAATGATTGGCGCCACTTTTCCCAGGATAGATGGGCTTTACTCCACACAAACTGGGAGCGGGTTTGGAAATCAGTATTCAGATGAAGAGCAGGCCGATATAGGACATAGGAAGTGCAAAACTGCCACTTTATTTCTTTTTGTTTTCTAGCTTTAAATTAAACTCTGAAAACCCTTTTTTTTTTTTTTGCAAAACAACGTTCGCGTGGTTAATGTGGTGGTCCAAATGGCCGCAACGCCGCACCCTGAGCTTTCGATGATTTCGAACGTGGATGGAACATCGAATCCAATCGGAAATCAGAGCTTATTCTACGTTTTGTAAGCCACTGTAATCTACGTATGTACTGGCTCGTATCTCGCGCCACCACTTGGCCGCTTTCGGCAGCGGCGGACGCAGGGCAAAGAAGACCTAGCTCGAGATCGGCGGCGAACAGCCCGTGGCCCGAGCCCATCTCGAGCGCTCGACCTGCATGTGCAGCTGCGAGCATGCAACTTGTTTGTTCCGGAAAAATTCTGCGCCATCTATGAGGAAAAGGGTGCAAATGAACAGCGGTTCGAATCCCCTAAGTGATACGGCTTAAACCTGACTCTGTCTAGATTAGAAATATGGAGTGAGGAACGCGTTTGCGACGAAATGTGAAGAAAAAAACAACCCTGCTCTTTCGCCCTAAAAATAAACTTGTAAACATCGCAAAGCAGACCTAAACTGTTCAATTCGATCAAACTTGAAATTGTATGGCTCCTTTACAATTTCTCTGTCTTATCTTACCTTCCAGTGCCTTACCTTTACTCTGAGAATATGTCGTGGAAGAAATCGCATAAACTACCTTCTTCCAAAGCTATCCCGGGCTGTGGGCATGTTAAATCGTCATCGTTATATTTTGTCAGAGAAAGTAAAATTATTATTATATAATTCTCTATTCCCGCTCCACTTGAATGCACTGCCACTACGTTAGGGGTACAACGACTTTTACTAATTTGAGAAAAGTTGCATGTGTTGCAAAAGGAAGCACTTAGAGCTAGAGGAGATGTCCCGTTTGTCTTTCATGCAGCCAGCTTATTCAAACATGATGGTAAACCTGAGACTGGGGCAGAGAGAACACAACAGAAGTGTAGAAAAGAGGCAGCGTCTCAAGCTCAGCTGCAAAAGTTTATTTCGTACACGCCTTTTATACACGGTTACCAACGCCGTCTCACAAAAAAAAAGAAACAAATGTTTAATGTCATAAATATCCACACATTACATGATTACAGGCTTTCCAATAGCCTAAAAGGGAGACAAGTTAGAAATACGAACGCTTTTTTTTTTACCAAATCTTGCACAAATTTCGGCACACATTCGCAGTTACCATACCCCGCGGAGGTGAATGTTGAGAGGTGGTCATAGTGAGAACAAACTATGGCGCACAAACGCTGAAAATACGCTGTTCCTATATTATTTAATCAGTATTTAGCTAAAGGTATTAGTTGGGACAAGTTATCGTTGAGTGAAGTGAGGTCACTTTTTCTCCCCCTGATGATTAGTGTAGTTGCTCTCTTTACTTCGTGCTTGAGTTATTATTACTATGAAGGTATTTTTTTTTGTTGCCCGTCCTGCCCAACATGTCAACATTGTGATAATCTAAAGCCTTGTGTTTATAATGTTGTGATAGCGATCACATTTTCTGTACATTTGTGTTTCTCTTTTGATTGCTGGAGTTACTTCACTCACTCTGTTGCTGCTGCTGTAGGCGGTCAGGAACCCGTCAAGCTGTACCTCAGAGCTTTTTCTCCTGATCGCCACCATCATCTTAAGGTGAAATTAACACTATTATTATTACATTCACGTCGGATGATCCGCGGTTTTAAGAGGGCGGAATATTTTTGTAAAAAACCTTGTTCCTGCTGACCGCAAATAAGCAAATTTCTTTTAAAAAAACAACAACATCGGGTGTTTAGGGGATGGTTGATTCGAAGCGCGACCTCTTCTGATTTGAAATAACGCCAGGAGTTTACAGATTGGTGGTACAGCGCGCGATAAACAAGGACAGAGACGGGAGAGACAGGCATATATCTCTGTCCTTGTTTGTGCGCGATGTATCCCCACTGGAACGAGACTCGCCCGCATCGCCACTCACAGCTAGATCGACAGTCGGCGGCCGTCGCCAAATCCCCGGTCTTGCAGAGCGCCATCCCCGAGAGTTCTGGATGGATGCGTCAGCCTTACTGTCGGGTAAGCACCCTTCTCAGCACGTGCCTTTCCGATCGATAGCCACGCGTGAATGCGGCCGCAAAGGAGAAAGGGCCGTCCAGTCGGGCACCTTGTGCACGTGATGGAGAAACAAGACCGAAGCCGAAGGGCCGCCCGTCGGGTTGCACCAGTGCCGCGACCCTGCGTCGTTAGTTGCCGTCCCCAGACGGCCCTTTGACCGACCAGCGGGCTCCCGTCTCGACGAGCGAATAAAGCGCCGCTGTCGGCCCCAGCTGCTCGTGGACTGCAGTGCCTGGCGGCCGCCTGCAGTCTCGTCGTCGGCGTTGGCCCAGCGCACCCCCCAACGCTCTTGATTTTCTTTTTTCGAGGACAATGCCAAGGCTGCGGCAAGCGGAAGGCATTCGTAACGTTTGCCCAATGCCGCCAGCGCGGAAATGTGCCAGCCACGTTTCATGACGTGTGCCTGCTCAAGAAGGCGCAGGCCGTTGCCAGCCGTTGTCATGTCCACCATCGCGCAAGCATGCAGTGTACTGTGGGTGGAGCGAGAGCAGTTGCACTACGTGCAATATGTTTGGGGTGTCAACTACTGCGGCGTTGCAGATTGAATATCTTTTGACTGAAACTGGTTGGCTGGCTCTCTCACTCGTGTCCATGTTTCACCGGACTGTGAAACAGCAGCCATGGGGCATCTTAATCTCTTCTTTAAATGTCGCCGCTTTACGAACACATCGTGAACTAAGTGCTTATGAGATCCATGATCCCGCACGCTGCTTTCGTGCAGGTCGAAGCGGACATATGCTTTCCTTAGGGCACTGGGCTACCAGACCCTTTCCGAAAAATTCCAGTGTGGCCTGCTTCGATTGCTATCACCACCTAATAGACCGTTCACCAGCAGTTTATTTGCGCGCCCTTGCGCAATTGCATCGGGGAACTTTGGTCTTTCTGCACGTGCGAGAACCTCGCTGGAGCTCTGCGCGTGTTCAGCACGAACGGCACAAGCCTATCGTGCGCTGCGTTTTCAACTTCTGTAGACTAACTGGCGGCATCGCATGCGCCGAACGCGCTTGGTAAGTAATCCCTATTGTGTATCATCTGTGCAGACAAATGGTGGACTTTGATGGCTGGTGAAAGAAGAATTTGAAGAGAAACCGATGCGGAGCCTGAGCATCAGGCTTTTGGTTCATACCGTTGTACGATGTCCCCGTAGCGGGACTTACAGAAGCTTCGCGTTACGCATTTGAGACTGTCATGTAAGTCCTTGGAATGTGGCTTCGGCTCGACTGAACGGCTCACAGCAATGAAATGTAATCATCATCAAGACGTTTGATTACTCAACTATAAGCGCCTCGTAGCGGGTGGTAGTTTCTGACACCATCGAGAAACAGAATTAAATAGAGAAATATCAGTTCAGCGAAAAAACACCTTTCGTAAGTCTACATTAGACGGTACAGATTTTATTCGCCATTATCACAACAGCGGACTGATACTTCGCCCATGCGCCTAGACAGTACTGAATTTGCGAAAGGGTCTATTATTAGTGACCTCTCACTACGTTTGAAATATAGTAGAACACATACGAAAGTGCACTTATTCCCCCCCCCCCCCCCCCCCCCCAAAAAAAAAAAAAAAAAGTTTGCTTGAATTTACGCCGGCCCCATTTTTCTACTACGGAAATGCTAGCGTCTTTTTAATCGTCCTATTTCAATAGCATTGGTCACCAACGTGACTGGATAAACTCGTTTCATCGAAATCCCCTCATCGAGGAACCTCAACGGCGTCGAATTCATCCTCTGACTGACTTGAAGCCGAATGGGACGGTGGCTGGATATCCTTCGCTCCACGGCCCGAAGGCCTGGAAGTCGAAAACGATGACGCACCTGCGCGCCAAAGTAATCATAGCGATAATAAAAATAACTCGCGGACTGGCCAGCTTACGCGGGGCAGACGGGCCATGTGGCAGCGCAGCGGGCGAGGAGGTGCTGCTGCTGCGAGGCCCCCTGCAGACGGCAGCTAAGGGGCTGGAAGGCGAGGCACCTGCCACGAAGCGATTCCCAACATAGCCGTGCCTCGTTCTCCAGACCCCAAAAACACGACGGTGACCGCCGAGGTTCGTGCCTCAGTCGTGCCTGCAGTATACGTGCACTAAATAACGTTACGCCTTCATTCACTGTCCTGCGGCATAAGAAACTGCGCCAGAAGACGGTCTGGAGACGCTGTCTGAGGCGTGGTTCTTCCTTGCCTGATGGCCCGTTACACTGTCGCAGGCGTAGGTCGACTATCTGAAGAATGTTTGGATTCCTGACTTTTATCACATCTGGGGAGATACATCCCGAACGTCTTGGTGAAGCGAATTTGGTAAGTAGTCGACTGACCTCAATGTTTGGGAATCCATGGCGGCGTTAAGTTTGGGGTACACTGTACGTCAGGCATTCGGCGAGGACGCAATTACTGAACGCGCCCACTCATCGCCTTTCTGCTTTGTGAAACAGCCGTGACAGTGTCATAAAATACTGCCGTGGTTTTATTTTGTTGTTATGCTGCTGCTTGGCAGAGTCTGTGCACTTCATACAGCGGTAACATGTATGACGGACAGTCTCAACAGAGCCAAATAGCCTGCAGGTGATTTTACTGGACAGTTTTTGGTCTGAAAGCGACTGTCACGGACACAGGCACTAAAAAAATAACACAATCTCTCGCGCTGACTCACAACTCTTGGTTTGAATTTATATCTTTTTCTACGTACAATGAACAAAATCCTCTTCTATGCATTAAAACGGGATACCAGCAAAAAAAATTGCAGAATTGAAAGAAAAAAATTATATATAATTCATACAATTAAAACAAAAAATAAGAATTGCAAAAATGAAGAAGGGTAAGTGAAAAATAATAATTACACTTTTTACTGCATATTCAAATTCCCTTTACAAAAAAAAATAAAATCAAAAACTTGGGGTGTGTATTTTTATACAGCTTAAAATTTGGTCTCCCTCAACGGGCGACTGGTCTCCCAGCTGCTTAATTAACCCAATTTAGCCAGTGCGGTACAACCGCTAGCCTGGGGTCTTCAACGTCCACCACGCAGTGGTAACGACCTCACGCCCGTACGATGCACATCTGGGCCGAAACGGGCCAGAGAGTGGGACTGAGCCCCGTCCCTGGGTTCTGCAGCTGCAATCGCTCCACATGCTCCGAGCTGGTGTGCGCTAGTCCTCGGCAGCCGATCACACTTCCCTCTTTTAAAGAGTTTCAGACGGGTTGCTGGCTTACCTGTTCATCTTTCAGGGCTCGCTGCTTCTATAATTTTCCTGGTGAGTTGGTTGGACCACTTGTCACCGCAGTCCCTACAGGTTATGTCCCCGAGTTGGCGTTGGCGTGTTGTTGCTAGCTCTCGAAGGCATCATTTCGGCCACTACTCTCCACCACAGGAAAGTGTGAAGGAATAAAGGGTACCTTCCTTTGGGAACCAAAGTTTGTTTAGTGTGGAGCATCTTACTGCATTAGCAAGCCAATTTACCTTTTGCGCATGCTGTGAGCTTCTTTGCTAAGAAAGACTACATCTACGCTAA